>JAJAGP010002178.1:0-68808 GCA_025084515.1 Ancistrus triradiatus | reverse complement strand
GATGGTTTTGTAACCTTTTCCAGCCTGATGAACATCAACAACCCTTTGTACCATGATACACTTCCACAAACGTGTTGTGAAGAGCAGACTTTGATAGATCCCTGTTCTTTAAATAAAACAGGGTGCCCACTCACACCTGTTTGTCATCCCATTGATTGAAAACACCTGACTCTAATGTCACCTTCAAATTAACTGCTAACCCTAGAGGTTCACATACTTTTGCCACTAACTAATATGTAATATTAATTATTTATCCGCAATAAATAAATGACCAAGTATAATATTTTTGTCTCATCTGTTTAACTGGGTTCTCTTTATCTACTTTTAGGACTTGTGTGAAAATCTGATGATGTTTTAGATCATATTTATGCAGAAATATAGAACATTCTAAAGGTTTCACAAACATTCAAGCACCACTGTATCTGCGGAACGAGTAGCTGTGAAAGCTTAATAAATAAATCTATTGATATTGAAGGCGTATGAGAGGGTTCTATGTCAGCGCACTCCAAAAAAGGCAGAAATTTCAACAATGAAGCCCATTGTGCTGTGCAAACGCGCCTTTCTTCAACACAAAATATAGCATCGTGATGACGTAAGCGTGCTCGGGCACAGGACATTTAAGCACAATGTGAGCACAGGCCAGCAGGGGAGTGGGGAGGGGGAACAATTATGCTCAGGCATGGTACAAAGAAACCTGGCAGAGTGTGATTGCGCCATATAAAAAATAGCCAGCCTTCATTATGACCGGAGTAAGCAGGGAGTTTTTACTTGCCACTGTCGCCCTAGGCTTGCTCAATTTGGGATTGGACGTAGTTATTAGGAGATAATCTAAACTTGTAAAGTTGCTTTGAGACAATGCTCCATTGTAAAAAGCGCTATATAAATAAATCTGACTTGACATGACTTGATTTAACATGTGTAATACAGTTGCCTTTACTTGAGACACTGTACCAGGTACAGATTCCTACAGATAATGACATAACGATCATGGCTTTGTCTTATTGAAAGGTATCCTGCCTGGCAATGGGCATCAGTTCCACCTGCTGTCAGTGGAAGTCATGATATTGCAAGGGGCTGCTCTCACAGCTCTCTTATCATACAGCGGACACTAAATAACACAAATAACCGAGTTAAGCATGCAGTCATCTCATAGGAGATGTTGTCCACTGCTATTTCTTGATGCATGCTCAATAATCCAGGTAAGAAAATCCCAGAAGTTGAATCTGTTCATCTGGACATAGATTTTGTCGGAGAAACGTTTCGTCACTCATCTAAGTGACTTCTTCAGACTGAGGTGCCAGCTCTCCAATTTAACTGTGGATTTATTTACAAATCCTGAGAGTGGACTGGGGGTTTTGAGGACTTAATCCTTTACAGGGTCGCAGAAGAGCTGGTGTTTGGCCGATGGCATAGGACGCAAGGCAGGAACAACCCTAGACAGGGTGCCAGTCCATCTGAGGGCACACACACTAGGGTCACTTTAGCATAATCACCAACCTAAAGTATGTCTTTGGACTGTGGGAGGAAACCGGAGCACCCAGAGTAAACCCATGTGGGCACGGGGAGGACATGCGAAATCCACACAGAAAGGATCCTTTCTGGGATCGAACCCAGGACCTACTCGCTGTGAGGCAACAGTGCTACCTACCGAGTCACTGTGACACCCTGCTTTTTTGACTATTGATTCTCATAAATAATTCCTTATTCATAACCTTAAATGTAAAAATACAAGATCATTTTTAGGATGTTGGTGTAAGGACCCTTCAGATAAACACTAATATTGTGTTTGATCTCTGCTTGTCCATGGAATGATTTTCGGCTGTTTTAACGGGAATGTTCGTAACAGATCTGGCAATGCTGGCCATGGCAGTGAATGCACCGACTTTGAAGACACATTGAAAGAAATATCTATTTCATAACAGAGTAACTTAGTTTGTTTTGTAGGCTGTAGTGTTTTCAGTAGAGTATTCTGTATCCAATCAATTACCCTAACAATCCAATGGTATATCAACTGTAATTGTGTGCTTCCCAATGTTCTGATACAAGTGTCTTCATTTAATATGAGCTCCATTTAGAGTCACTGAACTCGCGTTACTGCTTAGTCTAGAGCTATTCCCCTTGTTTAAACATTTACACAATGTCAAAGCGGCTTTAGTATGTGTCATACAGAGTGCATTAAGTGTAGTGCAATTAGTAGGTGGTCTCAGGAGTAGATTGTGTGATTAGCTATATCCTTAGTAAATTGGAGGTTAATTTCAGGTGGATTTGGAGTGCAGATTTCAGCCGCTTCATTGAGCTCTTTGCGGTGAGACTTCTCACATGCCTAGAGCTGTCAGCAGATAAAGATATTTGCTAGCAATGAGAAGGTTTTTAGTTCATATCCCACACCATTACTTCAAGATAAGCACTTTTAAGCCCTTGAGCACTTTTGGAACCCAACCCTTATATGTATTTGAAATGTGCCCGAGGTTAAATGAAAGTCATTTTGGATACAGGCCTGGTGTTCATACCCTCAGGACATGGTTGCAGTTAGTAGATGTTTAATGTCCCCAGCAGCTGCCTGTGGTGTGCCCTCTAATTATGAATAAATAGGCAGTTCAACTTAAACCTCTGCTGTGGTCTTGTTTTGTCACATCCAGGCCCAGCCACGTCTGCCATGGTGGTTTTGGTGGATTCTCTCAGTGTGGAAAGGTTGTACTGATTGCTCACTAACAATACACAGTCCACACACTATCATTTGAATAACATGTGGTTCTTATTTTGTGGCTAGAAAAACATGACCCTTTCATTTACATCCTGCTCCCAGCTAAGACCCCACATAGCCTTTACACACTATGTTCTCAGGTCATACTTGAATTTCTAGTGCGTGGAGTACTGAGGTTGTCTGTTTCTTTCCTGGCTTGGCAGGAAACATGAACTTGGTGACTATGCAAGATGTGTATACATTCCAACCTTAAAGTATCTCATATGCTATTTAAGCCTGACAAATTGCTGCTTGTCATTTGGGTTGACTACACAAATTTGCCTCTTACACATTGTCTACATAGCAAAATGTTCTCTCAAGAGCGTACTGATGGGCTTAGTATTGGCACCCTGATAATGTACAGTTCAGAATGAGGTTTCAGAGTTACACTCTAATTCCTGCCTGACTACCAAGGCATCGGGATACAACAGTGGGCATAAGGGAGGCAGAAGCAAAACAGTGATTTATGTGGTATTTTAAGGTGGGATGTAGTGCCAACAGTGAGGAATAAGTGCCTTTGAACGCTATATTTTTCATTCCACAGATGGTGAAAATGCATATGATTTGGTCTGCAATGGTGGTCCAGATAAGCACATCCTGTTTCAGAATTTGTGTGTGTAGAATTATTGTCTTTTTACTAGAATTCTGTGGGATGACGAACTCAAAACAGGTGTCTTTTGTTCATTTTACAGATGATATGCAAAGGTATCCATCATTCAAAAACAGATCCATTTAAGACAAAAGAATGATAATCATTGCAGATTCTTGAAACTGGCAAGCAGTAGATTCAAAGTTAAGTCTGAGTTTAATGTTAGTGGATAGGACATTGGTCACATCTGTGCCAGACTGTATCTCTCCAGAACACCAGAGGTCACTGCCACCAGAGTTTAAACTCTTATTTTGTAACTTGAGCACACACTTGACAATCTGTTTATTGCATGGACGTTATTTAAGGACTCAAACAAATTAACGTTGTGTGGTCTTGCTATCTAAAGTGTGTATCACTCCTAATCTATTCTTATGATTACTCATGTTATGAGCTTGGCCTGTTTGTGATTACTCTTGCTGTTTGGATTATCGTTTGGCTTCATTGTTTGGTTAATATGACTTTTTGTGTGATTGTCTGACATTAACATAATTTGGCTTTGTCTGCCACAACATCTGTCAAATTACTTGGGATTTCTTAGCTACCAATGTCCATTCTCTGTCTCAGCATTTGTAGACCTGCATGATGTTCGAGCACAAAAATTGCAATAGGTAACTCAAGAGTTTAGCATCTACAGTGGCATGTTTTAAACTGAAGACCATGTCTGTGTGAACTGTCTTACCTGATTTAAATTTAACCTGTTTATATGTAAACAAACATGTCGTTCCATTGCTGGATGACATTTTCAGACTTAGTGTTTTCAGAGATGTTAGTTTAGAAGTATATCTGTCAGTTAGGCATTCTGTGAGTAATGACCCTAAACTGTCTTAATAGAAACCTCAAACAGATTATGGAAATAAAGTACATTTACATTTATACCATTTAGCAGATGCCCTTATCCAGAGCAACTTACAACTGATAAAACCGAGCCACAATTTAGGTTAAGTGTCTTGCTCAAGGACCCAACAGTGGCAGCTTGGCAGAGGTGGTATTTGAACCTTGGATCTTCTGGTCCATAGTCCAGCACTTTGGCCACCAGACTATAATAGAAAGTTAAATAACAGATTTATGGAGCACACGTTTCAAACCATCAAGTCCTATGTTTAATTTATTAGAGGATTGAGAGTGTGGATAAATAAATGATTAGCAGCTGGTTACAATACATTAACTGTTGCCCTGCTAACCATGTGCTTTTTTTTACATGCACATACAATATACACTCACCAATCACTTATCCATTTGATCAGTTCCATTTACCATATAGATGCACTTTGTAGTTCTACAATTACAGACTGTAGTCCTTCTTTTTCTCTACATACTTTGTTAGTCCCCTTTACTCTATTCTTTAATGGTCAGGACCTCCACAGATCACGTACTATTTGAGTGGAGGATCATTCTCAGCACTGTAGTGACACTGATGTGGTGGTGATGTGTTAGTGTGTGTTGAGAATGATCCTCCACCCAAATTGTACCTGATCTGTGCTGGTCTTGTGGGGTTCCTGACCAAGAAGAAAGCAGTAAAGGGAACAAACAAAGTATGTAGAGCAACAAAGTGTTTCTACAGTGGAGCTTGAAAAGTTTGTGAACCCTTTAGAATTTTCTATATTTCTGCATAAATGTGACCTAAAACGTCATCAGATTTGCACAAGTCCTAAAAGTAGATAAAGAGAACCCAATTAAACAATTGAGACAAAAATATTATACTTGCTCTTTTATTTACTGAGGAAATGATCCAATATTACATATTAGTGAGTGGCAAAAGTTTGTGAACCTTTGCTTTCAGTATCTGGTGTGACCCCCCTTGTGTAGCAATAACTGCAACTAAACATTTCCTGTAACTGTTGATCAGTCCTGCACACCGGCTTGGAGGAATTTTATCCCATTCCTCTGCACAGAACAGCTTCAACTCTGGGATGTTGGTGGGTTTCCTCATATTAACTGCTCACTTCAGATTGGATTAAGGTCAGGACTTTGACGTGGCCATTCCAAAACATGAACTTTATTTTTCTTTAACCATTCTTTGGTAGAACGACTTGTGTGCTTAGGATTGTTGTCTTGCTGCATAACCAACCTTCTCTTGAGATTCAGTTCATGAACAGATGCCCTGACATTTTCCTTTAGAATTCACTGATATAATTCAGAATTCATTGTTCCATCAATGATGGCAAGCCGTCCTGGTCCACATGCAGTAAAACAGGCCCAAACCATGATACTACCACCACCATTTTTCACAAATGGCATAAGGTTCTTATCCTGGAATGCAGTGTTTTTCTTTCTCCAAACATAACGCTTTTCTTTTAAACCAAATAGTTCTATCTTGGTCTCATCCATCCACAAAATCTTCTTCCAATAGTCTTCTGGCTTGTCCACATGATCTTTAGCAAACTGCAGACGAGCAGCAATGTTCTTTTTGGAGAGCAGTGGCTTTCTACTTGCTACCCTGCCATGCACACCATTGTTGGTCCGTGTTCTTCTGATGGTGGACTCATGAATATTAACATTAGTCAATGTGAGAGAGGCCTTCAGTTACTTAGAAGTTATCTGGGGTTCTTTGTGACCTCACCAGCTATTACACGCCTTCGTAATCTTTTTTGGTTGACCACTCCTGGGGAGGGTAACAATGGTCTTGAAGACAATCTGTCTGACTGTGGATTGGTGGAGTCCAAACTCTTTAGAGATGGTTTTGTAACATTTTCCAGCCTGAGGAGCATCAATAACTCTTTTTCTGAGCTCCTCAGAAATCTCATTTGTTCGTACAATGATACACTTCCACAAACGTGTTGTGAAGAACAGACTTTGATAGATCCCTGTTCTTTAAATAAAACAGGGTGCCCACTCGCACCTGACTGTAATTTCACCTTCAAATTAACTGCTAATCCTAGAGGTTCACATACTTTTGCTGCTCACTGATATGTAATATTGGATCGTTTTCCTGAAAAAAATAGTGACCAAGTTTAATATTTTAGTCTAATTTGTTTAACTGGGTTCTCTTTTTCTACTTTTAGGACTTCTGTGAAAATCTAATGAATTTTAGGTCATATTTATGCAGAAATATAGAAAATCCTAAAGGGTTCACAAACATTTAAGCACCAATGTGTATGGTAAGTGGAACTCATAAAATGGACAATGATTGTAGACATAAGGACGTGTACCTAATAAAGTGAACAGCAAATGCACATTAAATGTTGATTACCTATGGTATATTTTCAGGTTTGGATGCCACTTAATGAATAACTGAATATCAGCTGATACAAATTGACATTCCACCCATTTCTACCAATGGCCAATGCAAGTTAAAGTGCAAGCTAATTTAGGAATAGCAAGAAGATATGGGGTCAATATTGCATAATCATGAATATTCATACATGTTGAATATATGTGAGAGTAAAGATTTTCCTAAGCCTTTTTTTGCATTTACTTGTCTTACAAATTGTGTTACTCATTTAAAATCATACATACTCATACATTGCCACACTTCAACTTGCAATTTAGAGTAGCCTTTCCACCTAATGTTTTTGTAATGGGAGCAAACTGTTGGACAGGCCACGCAAAACCGAACTCCGGTACCTGGAGCTGTGCGGCACCAACACTGTGTATTCAGGGTCCGTGCAGTCATGTGTTAATGGTCTATAATCTAAAAATGCTCAGGGTTACTTTAAAAAGATGTGTATTAGCATTAAACTGGTCGCTTGTAATGGTGATTGATTTATATTAACAGTAAGACTTGAGCCAAGAGTTAGGACAATGGAGTGTCTGTGTTTGAGAATGGAAATCATGCTCAGATCCAAGTCCTTCACACTTCCTCATCGTTTGGAAGTGGATTATGTAAGAGATGGCATCCCTCTAATCTTGGAGCTGTTGCAGGTTATTAACATCTAGTTTTCACAGCAGCCATCATGCGGCTTCCTACCTCCTTCCAGCTCACATCTGCCTGCCATCCTGAATGGGCTCACACTATACTGAATGTATTGTCTTCATTATACTGCAGCAAAGAAGGAATGAGAAGCAGATTTCAGCAAGTAAACATTCATGCCTCAATCCCCCAGGCCACATTTGGGCTCCACATTTTGTGCCTCTCAGTCATGGCTGGGTTGAATCGTTGAATGTATAGTATCTGTCAAAAGTAAAACTGAAATCACATTTTCACCATGTTTTGGGGCAGACTGCAGACTCAGAGGCGGTAACCAAAAGTTCAAAAAGCACCTTTGCCAACTTCAGTTAAGGTTTAGGGCCAAATGTTAAAAACAAAACTCCAGAAGTGATGGAAGATCATATACAGAATGAGAATCATGCAAAAAAAAAAATCCCACAAGCTGCAAACAGATTTATAGATTTATTTTGGAGATGCCCAATAACTCAGTACTTGTACCGGGATATACAGCATGTAAATGGTTTGTGGAAGTACAGAGGAGCTGCAGAAACCAGAGCAACATAGACAACTACAGGGAAGTGTTAAATGTTCTAGATTCCAAATGAGCTAATAATCACCAATTATGGGCTTGTTTGAAACTCTGAGGTACAGTATATCGAGACAATATTGGAACAGTGTGTTATCACCACATGGCACCCTCCATATGGTTGTTAGAATGTCCTGTAAAGTGATGTGTGATGTGTTCTTTCAACACTTTCATCTAGTTTAGTCTTTGTTTGTCAGTTATAACATTGGGTTGATGAACATGGGAAATAAATCGAGACCAGAAGTTTCCCTGATCGTATTTCCTTGGTTTTAAACATGGATAGTAGGCTGGACATGTACACATGAATCCATTGTCTCTGCAAACGCTCTGTTCTATAGCCTGCTAAGACACTGAATCTGTTCCACAGTGCGCCTTTGATATTTGATAGGAAGTTGCTCAGACACACTCTGTCTCTGGCCGGCATGAAATAGAAGGATGGAACTAATCTGGTCAGGGGCCGTATTCTTAAAGATCCTTAGTACTAAGTGTTGCTCCTAGTGACGACATTCTAAGCAGAACCATAGAATTATTGGTGTTTGACTCTTAAAGTTATGAGTAGATCCTAGTAAAGATCAGAGTTATTCATAAAGCATCATAACCCCTGAAAGAGCTCCTAAGGTGAAAAACTGTTAGTAGTCAGGAGGACTTTTAGGAGGCTTAGACGTTCTCTTAAGCAGAGGAGAAAATGTCAGAAAGACAAACTACTACAGTGTTTATAAAAGTGAGTTAATCAAATGCTACTGATTAGATCATGCCGGAATTTTATGAAGTTAATAGGCTATCCAATAGATCACGTGTAGGTTACAAAAATTATCAGCATGCTAAGTACACTGTCAGTAAAATAAAGCAAATAAACACTAGTGTAAAATAGGCAGAAATAGCCTATAACTGTTAAGTAAAGCCGTATAATAGATTATATTTCCCTAATTAAGAGTGTGTTTGTATTTTTGTGTGTGTGTTTGTGGGGTGGAGAGTGACAACCAATCACAACCTTCATAAGAATGCGTCATACCTAGCAACCCGGGTCAACCCCACCTCCTTACTGAAATTTTTTGTCTTCTCCATGCTCAGAGTTGCTCTGAGATTGCTTCATAATCACTCTTCAGCTAAAACTGCTAGCTATGAGTTTTTAAACTAAGTTAGGAACTCTCTAAGAAGAAAAATCTGTATGAATACGACCCCAGATGTTGTTCTTTCACAATGGCAGTGGAAATGACAGTCCAATATAACGTTTGGAGCACCAAATGCCCATGCCCTCTGCCATCTGACTGTTTGATGAGTAGCAGGATGACCGAGGTGGAGATAATGGTGATTCTAAAGTCCATTATGATAAACTAGGGATGCAGTGTGCTGAGAAAACACTGTTGCTCCTCTATGTATGTAAAGCTGGAGAAGCCACCCACAAGCTTTTGTAACCAGCCTTAATGCAGGCTTGGCCCTGGATCAAGTATGAATAGCTATGGTGCACTTTAAAGAAGAAAGAAAACAGCTTTATAGTTATTCATGAGAGCATCTTGGCGACTTTACTGTTGTTGAAGTTTAGTGAAATCGCAAATGGGGGTATATTTTTTATATTTTTTTACATTGGGGTATATTTATTAAAATCACAGATCATAAAGTTTAGTATTTTTATGTGAGTACAGGGCATAATGACGTGTGCAATCAGTACCCAGCTTGTTTATGAAAACACACTATATACATGGTGAAATGCTTTAACTATATTGTTTTGAGTGGCCTGTTTTTTAGTCTTTTAATCCAATATCCTTCTCATGAAATTATTTTCATTATGTTGAACCTTGTTGAAGTCATTTTGTATTTTCTAAACTTGCATGTTTTTAAATCTATGTTGAAAATAATGTTTCACAAAAAGTGAAAATTACATGGATGATGTGTAATAAGACATGCAGTAATGGAACATTAAGCTGATGAGAGCACTTTGGTTGATTTACACCCCTCCCCCTATTGCTGGCACCACAGAAACCATTCACACTTGTTGCTCTATTGAGAGCTGTTTGAATGCTAAGGAGAGCTTTTTTAAATGGTTCGTTGAGTGATTTATGAAGACTTAAATTAGTTGTGACATACCAGAGAACGCTATATGGATTGTTGTCTCCTTGACTGGTCCAAAACATCATCATAAACATTTGAACATGCTGTTTGAGTTAAAATCATTTCATCACCTTGGCATAATTGATATGGATATGTGTGTTCTGAAATACTCAAGGGCATGCTTGTAAAATGAGTACATCTAGCATGATGGAAAGGACAGGCCCCTTCGCCTCAGGTCAGGCCTCACTGATGAACATTTCTGTTCAAGAGCTCCAATTTTACATGGTTTGTCTTAATCACTTAGTCAATAACCTATCAGATTAACAAAGTGCATTACAAGAAACCAGTGCTGGGCAAGGTACTCTAATGTATTCTGCCAGACTGCAAATTACTATACCAATAAATAAAGGCAATAAACAAATTTTGTCCAGTTGTCTTAAAGAAACAGCAGCATGGAACCACAAGTACAGCTCAATTGCACTGACAAGAAATCAGACAGAAAAAAGAGACACTGTTTTTTTTCACATCTTCTTAAAATTCAAAGGATATGGTCACCTAATCTTTCCAACTCCCAGTGAGATGTTAAAAATAAAATAACGGATCACATCGGTAACCAAGCGCACAGAAAGGACCCAGGCCGCTCCACCCTGGGATTGAACCCCGGACCTTCTTGCTGTGAGGCAGCGATGCTACCCACCGAGCCACAGTGCCACCCCATATGAATGCAGAATATAAACATTATGACAAACTTTGGGACTCAGCTGTCCACTAAAAGCTTAAACTAGCCATGGTACCAGCCCAAAAATACACTTAGCAAACTTTGGCAGAATCATTCTGAAAAAAAGTGTCTTTAATGACAAGGAACGCAACAGATGGCAAGACATAACAAATGCTGTCACCAATTTCATTGTGTAAAACACTAGCCGGATTTCTATCCAAACTTTTCGCAAATGTCACTTGCATTTACGAAATTTTGGAAGAAAATGCCTAAGTTCTCAGGCGTCCATGTCATGGTAGACTTGAGTGTTGAGTTGAAGGCAGTTGGATTTCTTTTTGTCTTGATGCATGCTCAATAATCCAGGAAAGAAAATTCCAGAAGTTGAATCTGTACATCTGGACATGAGGACATGGCTATGGTAATCTGCATATTACACTGATCATTGGTCCCATTGTTATGCAATGGTGCTGGTCTCAGTCATTATGCAAATGTGCTGTATGTAAGATTGGGGAAGTTTTCCAACTAGCTGAGACTGAAGAAGTCACTTAGATGAGTGACAAAACCTATGTCCAGATGAACAGATTCAACTTCTGGGATGGACTTCTTTTTGGTTCTTGAAGACGTTTCACCTCTCTTTCGAAAGGCTTCTTCAGGTGAAAAGTCTTCAAGAGCCAAGAAGTCCACTTGCCTTCAACTCAACAGTCAAGTCTTCAGCAGAAAATGTGAATTAAGCCGTGTTTCCATTGGGGGAATAGGAGTGGCATCGAAACAAGCAAAAATTTAACTCGGCCTTTGCTTTTAGTGGAATAAACTTCACAGCAGTTTACAGTCTTTCTATGGCTGTGTTCTTTGCAGTTCAGAGATGGTGGGCTGGTGGCTCACCTAATGAGGACTGATATGCGTTTTGTGTGTCTGTGTCTCTGTCTGTGTGTGTGTGTGTGTGTGTGTGTGTGTGTGTGTGTGCATGCTGGTTCACCAGCAGCGCACATGGTGCAGCTGTCTTTAACACATCTCTGTTCATTCATTCATTCACCTTTTTGTCCATTTAATCAGGTACATCATTATATTAACAGACATGTTCACATTGTTTTTGGTCTGAACAGGTGGGATGGAATCATGTGACTTACAGCTTTGTACATAGTTTGTTTGAAAAACTCTTTTCCAACCTTTTCCATAATCTTTCCATAACCTTTTTGGCTGTAGCAATATTCTAACTTTTTGGATATTTTGGACTTCTTCCATTCAGCTTTTTCAGAATTTGCAAAAACCTGGTGGATGGAAAACCCGCTAGTGTGTCAGTTCAGGAGAGTCTATTGAGAGAGATGGATTCAAACAACCTTTCAGTACTTTAGACCCTGTATATATTCGGCCCCCTTGAACTTTTCAAACTTTTGCCACATTTCAGGCTTCAAACATAAAGATTTGAAATTGTAATTTTTGTGAAGAATCAACAACAAGTGGGACACAATCATGAAGTGGAATGAAATTTATTGGATATTTGAAACTTTTCTTAGAAATAAAAAACTGAAAAGTGGGGCGTGCAAAATTATTCGACTCCTTTACTTTCAGTGCAGCAAACTCACTCCAGAAGTTCAGTGAGGATCTCTGAATGATTCCCATGTTTTGACCTAAATGACTGATGGAGGTTTAAACATAATCCACCTGTGGGTGTAATCAAGTCTCCGTATAAATGCACATGCTCTGTGATAGTCTCAGAGTTCTGTTTAAGTGCAGAGAGCATCATGAAGACCAAGGAAACACACCAGGCCCCCCAGGGTCCGAGATACTGTTGTGGAGAAGTTTTAAAGCTGATTTGGATACAGAAAAGATTTCCCAAGCTTTAAAAAACATCTCAAGAGCACTGTGCACAGCGCTCATATTGAAATGGGAAGGAGTATCAGAACCACTGCAATCATTCAAGACCCTGCCCCGCCCTCTAAAAACTCTCACCTCAACCAAGGAGAGACTGATAGAGATGCAGCCAAGAGGCCCTGATCACTCTTGATGAACTGCAAGAGATCGTCCAAATCTGAGGTGGTAAGACACTGTCCATAGGACAACAATCAGTACCGTACTTGCACAAATCTGGCCTTTATGGAAGAGTGCCAGAAGAACCATTTCTCAAAGATACCATAAAAACGTTTGCCACAAGCCACCTGGGATACACACAAACATGGTGAAGAAGGCCGGGTCAGACGAACTTTTTTTGGCCACAAATGCCAAAACGTTATGTCTGGCCGTACAGCAGCACGCTCAACACCATCCCCACTGTCCAAACATGGTGGTGGCAGCATCATGGTTTGGGCCCTAGGCTTTTCTTCATCATGGAACTGGGGGAAGTGGTTAAAATTGGTGGAAGATGGATGGGAGCCAAATACAGTATCAGTCTGGAAAAACCTGTTGAGTTCTGCAAAGACCTGAACTGGGACGGAGATTTATCTTCCACAAGACAATTGATCCAAAACGAAAGCAAAATCAATAAAACATAACTAAAACAATGGAGGGTTCACAAATAACGTACGCAGGTGTTAAATGTCCATCCTGAATCCAATCGAGAATCTGTGGAAGAGCTGAAAAAACTGCTGTTCAACACAAACGCTCTCCAGCCAACCTCACTGAGCTCAGCTGTTTTGCAAGTCGAATGGGCAAACATTTCATTCTCTCGATGTGCAAAACTGATGAGACATGACCCCAAGCGACTGCAGCTGTAATCGCAGCAAAAAGGTGGCGGCTACAAGTATTAAGGCATGGGGCCGCATAATTTTGCAACGCCCCACTTTTCACTTTTCCTGATGAGGTTGGCGGATGGTCCTCCCCTGAGGGATCTCCCTCCATACCTGTACTAAGCATCTCCTCCAGCCCCTGGAACCCTAAAGCATCCACCAACTTCTGGACAGTCTGGGGGTGTAACGTGACGTTTGGTGGATGGAGAGAGAACATGATGTCAAAGATGTGCTCAGTCAGAATGTCAGGTCTGGGGAACGGGCGGGCCAGTCCATAGCTTCAATGCCTTCATCTTCAGAACTGCTGACACAACTCCAGCCACATGAAGTCCTAGCATTGTCCTGCATTAGGATGAAACCAGGGCCAACCGCACCAGGATATGGTCTCACAAGGTGTCTGAGGATCTCATCCGGTACCTAATGGCAGTCAAGAGCTACCTCTGTGAGCCATGGGAGGCGGTGCGCTCCTCCAAAAGAAATGCCCACCCACACCATTACTGACCCACGCCAAACTACATGCTGAAGGATGTTGCAGGCGCAGATTCGCTCGCCACGTCGTCTCCAACTCTTCACGTCTGTCCACATGTTTTAGTGTGAAACCTGCCTTTCATCTGTGAGAGCACAGGTGCGCCAGTGGCAAAAATTTTGCCAATCCTGGTTGTTCTCTGGCAATGCCAATCGTCTGCATGGTGTTGGGCTGTGAGCACAACCCCCCATCTGTGGACGTCGGGCCCTCAATACCCTTCCTCATGGAGTCAGTTTTCTAACCGTTTGTCAGACACAAGGCACATTTCTGGCCTGCGAGGTCATTTTCAGGGCTCTGGCAGTGCTCCTCCTGTTCCTCCTTGCACCAAGAGGCGGAGGTAGCGGTTCTGCTGATGGGGTTTTGCCCTCCTACGGCCCCTCCCTCCACGTCTCCCTGGTGTACGGTCTTCCCTCCTGTTAGAACCTCCAGCCCTCTGGACCACTATCGCTGACCAACACCGAAAACCTTTCTTGCACAGCTCGCATTGATGTGCCAACATGGATAGCTTGCACTACCTGAGCCATTGTGTGGGTTGTAGAGTCCGTCTCATGCTACCACGATGTGAAAGCACCACAACATCAAAAGTGACCAAAACATCACCCAGAAAGCATAGTACTGAGAAGGTGGGTCTTTGTGGTCCCCCACCTCAGAACCACTCCTTTTATGAGTGTGTTTTTGGCACTTGGCAATAATTTTTTTCCACTTGTTGTCCTATCCATTTGCACAACAAAGCATGTTGAAAATTGGATGTCAAACAGGGTTGCTTCTAAGTGGACAGTTTGGGGATGTCACAGAATAAGTTTGATTTTCTTGGAGTTTTAATTGTGGTTTGTAGTGTTCCTTTAGTTTATATAAAAATATAAAAAAAAAGAAAAATGGTAATAAGCACTCAGAAAATTAAAGTACTTACAACCTAACTGGTTTAATTGCCACCTTTCTATAGGGAAGTGTCTTTTAACTAATAGGCTTCACTATTATAGGACACTACTAATCAACAACTCATCCTTGCATTTAACAGTATCAGCACATTCAGCATTACAATCCCTAGGATTAGCCAGGGAGAATATATACACAGGTTATGGAACAAAACCATAGGTCATAGTTTATGTCCATATAGTCAGGAAAGTAAAGCAAGTAAAGACTTTGTGGTTGTTTGTGCAGCAGATTCATGTTTCCCGATGTCAATAGCAGCTTAACAGATAACAATATGTCGTGTATGAAGCCAGGCTGCACAAAACTTAGAATAGAAACTGTGCTGGAGGGCTCATTCAGCAGTCTGACAGCACAAGTGGATACAAGACTTCAAAGGAGCATGGAGGTGGGGCAAGTTCTGAAATAATTACAGGATCATTCCAGTGTGGCTTTAGATGTGGCCTGATGCCGGGCTGGCTTGGCTTGGACTGGCTGGATGCAGACATAGACTTGTGCTCATTACCACTCACTGCTGAGAGAAGAGAAGGGTTTCTTCAGGATAGACAGTGGAATTGGAACCAGGCTGTGGAATCTAGATTGGCCACAGCACATGATTCAGAGTGTGTGTGTTTGAGTGTGTGTGAAAGTGTGAGAGGGTGAGACTACAATTTAAAATGTGCTGTGCTGTGTACACCCTCCGGGAATCAATATTAGTGTAACCCAATGTAAGATCCAATGACAAAGCAACACGCACCGTTCAAAAACGCAACGTCCCATCAATTTTTTTGGCTGTAGATCATCATATTCTGTATTAAAAAAGAATGTGATAGATAGCTTGTGATACATTAAAGATGGATCTGTTCAGCATCTGGTGTGCACTTTTCCAATTTTACATGTGCAGGTTTTGATTGGAGGCAGTAAAGTTTCTGCTAATTTGTCATGCTGTGGTGATAGATGCACTTTTTTTTGTTAAATGGAGGACAACTGCCAGGAGGTGACAGTGAGTGACAAGCAGAGGCAGGAAGCCATATAAAGAATTCAGCAAGACAGGCCTGTGACGAATCAAGCCTTCAATCTTTATTGCCATGGATCATGGAAGTTTGGGCAGAATGAACGAGGACTTCACTAACTACGGGAACGTGTCCATTGTCAAGAAAAACAATCGTGTGCTGGCTGCAATTGCTGCACTGGAATAACAGGCAGTGATGATCAGACTGAGTGCATTTCAGCCTTGGTGGACCTCAGAATATAATGTAGGGCCCTATGAAATCCGTTTTATTTTTAGACCAAATTCCATTTTATTTTTCTTGTTTTTCCTTTTTTTTCACCTTTCTCCTTTTTTTTGGTTTTTTGGTAAGTGTTTTTCTTTAAGTAATAACTAACAATTAAACAATAGCAAGAATGGGCAGCCTTTTGAATTTATGAAATTTCTGCTATAACGAACTATGTGTGCTATAACCTGATCAGAGTCATGGAAAAGCCAGCTACCTAGACAACCCCTGTCTAGAAGTATCACACTCACCCACTCATACACACATTCACACACTAGGGGCAATTTTGGAGACACCAATTAGTCTAACATGGATGTATTTGGAAGGAGTCCAGAGTGCCTGGAGTAAACCTATGCATAGCTCCATCTGGGATCAAACCCAGGACCTTCTTGCTTTGGTGGTAGTGCTACCCACCGAGCCACGACACCGTTCCACAGTGACGATCAGAAGAAATGTAAAAACTGTCTTATTCTACTTCTTGACTGTGATCTCATCTTTACTATCTTCACTGTCCTTCTGTCGACGATACTCTCTGGAAAATCCTATCCATGTCTCTCTCATTTTCATGCCATCCAAACCAGTCATTCAGTGCCTGGCTAACTGAAACTCTCCTGCCTCATAGATTAATCCTCTGCAGTGCTGAGAGAAAATGGAGAAAATCCAACTCGCCAACAGACTTGTGAGATTGTCCTTGCAGCCATATTAATCTCCAAATTAATTTCAAATCAAAGGAAAATGTTCTCAACATTCTCTTCAGAATGTTCCAGTCCATCTGGTTCACAACCTACCAAAGTTTTCTCCTTTACTGAGATCATTCCATTGGCTTTCTGTTGAGAATCAAACTCTTGTCCTTTTTGGCCTCAAAAGCTTCTGCTCCACATTAATTATATTCTTTGGTTCAGAACAACACACCTGCATGCCAGCTCAGATATTCATCTTCAACGTGCCTGGTTTATTCTTCTCTGAGATCAAACCATGCCTGCAAGGCAAGATTTTGATGCTTCAGTGTCCTGGCTCCTCATTGGCAGAGAGAGCATCACACACGAGACGGAACACAAATGTCTGTCTTCATTCCACAGAAGCCTCAGTTGTACACAGTACCTAGGATAATGTCTCTTATATTTGTATGTACAACCTGTAGTTTTTGTCACCTTTAACCTCAGGTACTTAGTATTTGATATTATGTGTGATCTTATTGTCAAACGGAGAACGGAGTAGTTTCTGGTCTGACTGGTAATGAATACTTCATTGAGTACTTGTATCAGAAGGAAACAATGTGGGATAGACAGGGCTTTTGTAAGTACTGCCAAGGGGAACTGGACTGCTTTGGCATCCCCTTTAACTTCTGCGTAGTTCTATAAGCATCAGTAATGATCCAATTAATGGCAAAGTCAATTTAATTCTTGGCAAGTTCCAAAATGATCTATGTGTGAAGTATTGCTTAAGGCAGACAGACCAGGAAATTACTTTCTTTTATTGACTTATTTTTCATTACAGTTTGTTAATATTAAACCTAAATGAATCTCTTTATCTCTTCTTGCAAATGGAATCCTAAATGAAACAGTTTGTGAATACTTAATTAATCAAATATATAATCATACTATATATATATATATACCACTGAGACCACTAGGCTAGGATAATGCTTCTAATTTTGCATTTTTCTCAAATTGAACTCAATGAGTATCATTGCAAATCATACAATTAGCACAAAATTTGGAGGGAGGAGTTGAGTTTTTGGAAAACAAGATTACAAGCATGGTTAGAATGTATTAGTATTTGGTATGTTCCCCTTTTTTTGGAACGACAGCATGCACTTGAGCTGCCATGGACTCAACAAGTTTGTGCAAAATATGATGAGCAGTGTTATCCCAGTTTGATTTCAAAATGTGGAATGCTGGACACTTGTCTTTTTGTCTTGAAGTGACCCATAAATGCTCAGTAGGGTTTAAGTCAGGTGACTGTAGAGAAAGGGCAATGACAGTCAACACTCTTTCCTCTTTTCTCTTCAAGTAGTTGCTGCAAAGCTCTGAGGTGGTCATAAAGGGATGGACATGGTCAGCAACAATACTCAGGTAGTTGTGGTGTTTAAACAATGCTCATTTAGTATAAAGGGGCCCAAAGTGTGCCAAGAAAATATTCCCTACACCATTACACCACCACCAGCAATCTGAACCACTGATACAAGGCAGGATGGATCCATGCTTCCATGTTGTTTACGGTAATTATGGTTGCAGCAGAAATACAGTAGAGAATCATCAGACCAGGCAGCATTTTTCCAGTCTCATGTTGTCCAATTTTGGTGAGCCTGTGTGAATTGTAACCCGAGTTGCCTGTTCTAGCTGACAGGAGTGCTACCTGGTGTGTTCTTCTGCTGCTGTAGCCCATCAGCTTCAGGTTTTGACTTGGTGTGCCTTCCTCAAGTCCTTCTGCATATCTTGCTTGTATTGAGTGGTTATTTGAGTTACTGTTGTCTTTCTGTCTGCTCAAACCAGTCTGGCCATTCTCCATTGACCTCTTGTCAACAAGGCATTTTCCCCTAGAGAACTGCAGTTCACTGGAATATTTTTCTTTTTTGGTCTATTCTTGGTAAACTCTCGAGATGGCTGTGTGAAAATCTCAGTAGATTAGCAGTTTTGGAAATACTCAGACCAGCCTGTCTAGCGCCAACAACCATGCCACATTTCTTTCTCCATTCTGATGCTTGGATTGAACTTCACCAGGTCATCTTTCATATGGTCTCCAACAACAGACAACATAAGAGCACACTGGTTTTCACATCTGTCAGCCAATAACAGAAACCTGAGGCTGCAGTGGGCACAGGCTCACCAAAACTGGATGGTTGAAAACTGGTTAAATATAGCCTGGTCTGATGAATCTCGATTTTTGCGCATCTGCTTCGTTCACAAGGCGAAGGATTCCTTTTTGTTCATAAAATTTAAAATGTCAGAGCAGGGACAAAGGCGTTCTTGTGTATGGCTCTCCAGCGAAGAACTAACCTCCCCACTTTTGTTTGGGAGCCAAACACACTCCCAGTTCAAGTCCAGATTAAAAACATACTTTACACGGGCATTCACTTAGTCACTTTAGACTGGGATGCACAGTTCTGGTGGTTCTACTGTATTTGAGGTTGTCTCTGACCTGCCTGCTCTGTCATGCCTTTGGTCCAGTAGCCTGATGTGTCGGTTAGGGCTGTCTGACTGGTCTGAGCTTCAGTCCTCTGTGTCCTGGGGTCGTGATCTCTCTTTTCTGTGTTATGGTCTCCAACAACAGACAACAGAAGAGCACACTGGTTTTCTTTCCTTTCTAGCTATGCTGTTATAATTAGTAGATTATGTGTTCGTAACATCCCTAACTAAATAATCTGTTTTTTTTCCAAGCTGATCTTCTGTCACCTTTTCCAATCCTCATTACGTTTTCTCAGACTACATCAGAGAACCATTGCTCCCCCTCTGTTCCTCCTGTTGACTGACAAAAACTCCCATGCCACAAAAACTCACCTCCTGGAGGATGTGAAAATCTACAGTAAGTCTGTTTAATGCCAAGAGACTCACTCATTCCTTCTATTTTATATTTAGTATTATTTAATTTATTACATATACTACTTCTGTATTCTATAGTTTTATATTCTGTATTGTATTATATTCTTCATAATAATATTTCTGTTTAATTTATTATAGTCTATATTTTATGTCATATTTACTTTAATTATGTTCTCGATTTGGGTAATTATGTTCCATACAAATACATTTATTACTTAGGTAATTTCATTTATTTCTTGCATATATTGTCTAGGCTGCCCAAGGAGGTTGGGTCATTTTTGAGTCTTGGTCCTCCCAAGGTTTCTTTCTCATCAAATATAGTGTTTCCTTTCCACTGACACCATAGGCTTGCTCGCTTGCTCAGTTGGCCTAGATCGTTGCAATGCTGCTTTGATTCAGTGCTCTGTTATAAAAAGCGCTATATAAATAAATTTGTCTTGATTTTAAATTTGATGCCAACAGCATGAATCCATGGACACAAACTGCTTTTTTATGCAAACAGTCTGTGGTGGTGGAGGTGGTTTAATGTTGTGGGGAGTGTTTACTTGGCACAGTCGGGGGCCTTTATTACCAATAATCAGTCAACGCTTGAGTGTCACATCTTATTTGAGTAGTGTTGCTGACCATGTGCATTCCATCATGCCCACAATTTACCATCTTGCATTGGCTCCTTGCAGCATGCATTTGCACCATGTTGCAAAGCAAAAGTTCTTGACTGGTTTTATGAACATGACAGTGAGTTCAGTATTCTTCAGTGCCTTTCCCAGTCACTGGTTCTGAATCCAGTAGAACCTTTGTGGTAGAATGAGAGCTTCAGGGCACGAAAGTGCACCGGAAATCGCATGATACAATCATTTCAACAGGGAGCAGAATATTACAGGAATGTTTACATGTCTTGCAGAAACTATTCTGCAAAGGGAGGCTTTACCCAGTATTTGTATAGTGTTCCTAATAAAGTGTATAGTGAGGCTATAGAGTCATGGGGGCAGTCTGCAGACATCTGTGGAGGGTCCAACTTTCACATCTTGAATGTGTTTTGGTTTAAAGTGAATGTTGGTATATTTATCACAGGGATAGCAGGATTATGCAAAAATGTGGATGATACTATCCAAAAAAACACACTGATACTACACACTTTCATTCAGATACCAAATAATTAAAGGAGTTTTGTATTATTATAACTGAGCCTTGCTAAAATTTACAATAGTGCATCTATGCACAAACATAAAGCAGCACTCAAGTGTTAGTAAAGACAATAGGGAACGTGTCACATCATGCGATGCATCCAACAAAGAGGTTCAGCAGTCATCACTAATATATACACTAAGGGTTAAGACATTTCACTCTGTTCCTTGTATCTACGGAACAAATAAACACTCTGAACTCTGATCAATTGAAGTTCTCTTGATCCTCTGTATAATGGTTTGTTTTGACATAATGCTTCAATGTTCATTTAACAGCACAAGCAATGCAGGCTCTATAAATTCATTCAACAAGACAAATTAAAGAAAAAGGGAAATGCATCCCATAGATTCAGGGCTCCAAAGCCAGGTTACTACCATGTGTACAGTCCACTAATCTTATTTGCCAAATCCCTAGGCCTGTAAGCCCTGTGCATGAGTGGTCATAAGAGAATTAATTTCTGTTCCCTGTCTTCAGAGACATAAGCATTTGAGACAAGGGAAGAAGGGATTTTTTTTTACCTTTAATCCTATCACACAATGTCCTTGGCTGGTCATTCGAGTAATATTGTGCTGTACTGACTATCTGGGGTAAGAAATTTAAAAAAATCCTTTTCATTTTAGAATAAAGTACACATACAGAAAATTTTTTTATTGCAGAACAATACCTTGTACTCGTGGCTCAATCAGTGCAAAAAGGGTGTCAAACTATATAGACTCGGAAATTAAAGAGTAAGTTGCCAGCAGCCATGAATGTTGTTAAACACACTTACTTGTAGTTTACTTGTAGTTTCAAATTGGTAGTTACTTTTTCCAAAAACAATGGGGTGGTAAAGCCATTTACCACTTTGTAACATTGCCATTTTTTCTCACAACTCGTTAAATACATTTTTTTATCACTTTTGTCCCAATTATTGCCATGTTGTCAGGTTTTTTTTGTCCCGTTTCTTCATATAAAGGGGAAGAAAAAGGCCGTCTAAGGTATGGATCAGTACGGGGTTGTTGTTGTTTTGCAAGTTTTTGTCTCCATGTTAAATGTCTTTGTCCCGTTCTTCATAAATATAAAACACGTCTTAAGGTTATATGAGACCAGTACGGGGGTTTTTGGTTTTTTTTTTGGTTTGTGGGTTTGGTTGTTGTTGTTATTGCAATTTTGTCTCCAGTTTTTTTTGTTAAAGTACAAGTGTGGGTGTAAGCCTAGCGAGTAGAGTTAAGGTACTTTTACTCTTGGTCATTTATTTATTGAGGAAAACGGAAGGGAAAGGAAAAAACTGTCCAATATTACATATTAGTGAGTGGGCAAAAAGTATGTGAACCTATATTATTAGCAGTGATGAATTTGAAGGTGGTGTGAATCAATTAGATCCCAAATTATTAGAGTTTTCAGATGTTTGTTAAGATGTTTTTTCAATCAGTGGGGGATGACATCAGGTGTTTGTGAGTGGGCACCCTGGTTTTATTTAAAGAACAGGATTTTGTTATCAAAGAACAGGGAAAGGGGGGGTCTTCTAGTGGTTTTTAAGGTGCAGGACTATGAACTCAGGTCCAGGGGGTTTTCCAGGTTGTTCAAATTTTCCCACCTCTGCCAAGCTGCCACTGTTGGATCCTTGAGCAAGAGCCTTAACCCCATAATGCTTGGATTGTAAAGGACTGTATCATTGTAAGTCCGCTCTGGATAAGGTGTCCCTGCTAAAATGCTGGGCGGGTGTAAATGTTTAAATGTTGTTGCTAATGCTTTTGGTCTCTGGTGTAAATGTGTCTCAGGTCTATACTCCCTGAAACATTTTTTCTCCCACATCCAACACATCAACTATGAGAACCAACTCATAATTACCTCAAGTCCAGAAGAAGAAGAAGTTGGGACAGGTATGGAAAGGTTTTCCTTACATTTATTTGCTTTTTTTTCATTGCAGATGGTATGAACCCAAAATATGTCCTGTGTTTTTTTTTCCTGGTCAACTTCAATTCAATTTTGGGTTTTAATACAAATCCATTCCTGCATTTCAGCCTGCAAACACTTCCACAATATTTTGGTGGTAAAGTCACGTCTTGCCACTTTGTAATGTTGCCCAGTCCATTCTCAAACACTTAGTAAGTGTTTTTGTTTTAGAATACCAAGCGATTTAGTGTTTCAGTGTTTTATATTTCGCCCATTGCTTTGCTGAAAACAGTCTTGAGGTGTGTCAGTAAGTTTTTAGTGCATTTGTGAATGTAACTCCAGTTTTGTAGGTGATTGACAAAGTTTGATAAAGGTTTAAAAAGTTCCCCATATGGTTGTATCCAGCGGATGATGATGACGGCTCTGGCCTTGATGCAGTGCCATGTGAGGGATTGAAGATCATGGGTGTTTTCAGTTTAGGCTTGTGCCCTTTATTAACTGAAATTCCTCCAGATTCCTTGAAATCGTTTTTTAATGATTTATTGTGTCACTTGTAGAGCGAGAAATACGCATATATATATTTTTCTTCCCTTTCAGTCTTTTTCTTTGAGGAGCATTGTTGTTAAATTATTTCAGTCATTTTCTCATGCATTTATTGACAAACTGGAGATCATGTGTCCATCTTTGCTCCTCAAAGACTTGAAATCACGTAATTATTTTTTTTTGCCTCATACTAGCACCAAAATTGGACCCCCCTCATCTCAACTTTTTTGGAATGTGTTGCAGGCCTGAAATGCAGGGAATGAGATGTTTATTAACAATGTGAAATGAGGTTGACAAGGACAAAACATACAGGTTTTGGATTTATACTGTCTGCAATGAACTCTAAAAGTCCAATGTGAACTGTAAGGGACATTTTCACATACTGTCCAAATTCTTTTCTCGATTTTGGAGCTGTGTAATCCTAGAGCATTAACATTGCACTGTTGTAAATGAGATAATCAGCATTATTATGGTCTTTGTGTGGTTTTTTTAATCTTTTTTGGCTGATCGATGTTTGTGGGCATAAGTTTCCTCATAGTTTCACAATCTTTTGAGCCAGGAAATAGTAGTAAGACTCAAAGTAAGACTTATTTAGACCTACAACTTGGTCTAGGGGGTAAGCTGCTGTGGAGTCATTTTTCAAAAGACCTTTTCCAGCAAGATGAAACTTCATGAGTATAAAAAGTAACACTGAGCCACCGTTTATACATGAGATGTGATGGCGAGTTTTTCTACTGGCGACAGAGCATGTTATTTGGAGCAGTTTGAGAGGTGAGGTCTAAGAAAAAAATCTGTAATTGTTTTTTCCATAGATTTCCCACATATCCCACTGGCACCCTAACACAGCTGCAAGTGCAAGAAAAAGTGTGTGGATCTCAAGAAAATGTATTGTGTTGTTCTGCATGAATTCCACTTAAAATGTGGATTGGTCTTAGTCAATTACAGACAAACGCATTTTAGCTAAACTAATAACACACGCGCTGTTGCACTTTTCATGTCTTAACTGAACACACTGATTATAAATCATTCACATCCCAGAACTGGAAAAAGTATGTGAGGCCATTGTGGTTTAAGAAGTAGAAGAACCTCCTTTGGCAGAAATACGGTTTTCTTTAGCTGCTATTCAGTCTTGCCCATGGTAATGAGGAATTTTTAGACGCAAGCCTCCTACAAAACCATTCCAGTTCATCACAAAATATCTTGAATCTCTTTCATTGACAAATTCTCTTTCGATCATACCACACCATACCAATTAGGGTTAGGGCTCAAAATATGATTTCTATTTATTTGCAAAACCATTCTGTTGGACCATTTACATAACATATATGTATTTTGTGTTCATGAAATGCTACCCTGTCACTATCATGTAGACCTCTTTTGATAGAACAATGCGGGATAATTAAGAAAAGTTCAGTCCCAGGGCACCAAGTCACCCCACATCATGAGGATGTGGGCGTGGCTGTTTGGTGCTGCGTCACAGTGTGGTTTTTGTCCAAAAATAGCATTGTGCAATTTCTGGCAAAAAAAGTTCAATTTTTCGCTCTCGTTCTCTTAACAGAATATTGTCCCAGAAGCATTGTAGAACATCCAGATTGAAATTTGGAAATGTATAGCAGTTTGTTGGAGGAGCAACGGTCCTCTGTGGTTGTCCGTCTATTGATCGTTCTTTACCAAATTTGTTATTGGTTTTTGTTGTAGCTGACAAATGACCCAGAGCCTTTAGTGCATTCAAGATTTTCCAGGATATAGTTTGCTGTTAATTTGGTTTCTCTTTGTGTCTCATCATCATTTGCACAATGGTTGTTTTGGTTTGTGATCTTTTCAGGTCGTTACCACTCCTTGGAAGAGCAGCAACATTTACTGAATTGTAAGTGTAGACAATTTGTCTTACTGATGACCACCCAGGTCTTTAGAAAATAAAGGTCTTCCAGCCCATATGCAGCTCTATGATTTTTTAGAAATTGGTTTTCTTCTGTGTAATAGATCTTTCTGAGAACAGTAGACTTATACTTTGTGTTACTTTGAGAGGAGAACACACACAATGAATCTCAACTCAGTAATTGGAACGATCAGCTTTTGCTGAAGTCATTAGCCCAGGAGTTTGCATATTTTTTTAAATCTATGACTGTGAAAATCGGAATGGTGTATTGACACAAAGTAGCTATTTATTAGTCATTACTGTAAGTTTGTGTACAATATGTTATGAGTAATGCAGAAATCTGAGTAACTCTGCATTCCAAAAAAGGTAATTCAGAAGTTCATATGGTTGATATTTTTCATGTATAGTTAAAAAATTCTCTCCAAAGACTCATTAATTGCCTGCGGCCCTCTGGTTTATGATACTTCAGAGTATAACTGATTTGCAGTGAAAAATGGCAGTGATGCAGGGAGCCCTGTTTTGGATTTCCTTCAATCCCAACCACTTCCTGATGGACCTGTCATCACCATCAGTCTGGGTGTAGATGTAACCAAGTGTGCTGAAATAGTGAAGGCTACTCACATCAGCCAGCATGACCTTCACCACCATTCAAGCCAAGACTTCAGGGCTTGTACAGAATAACACTTACACTTCCATTGTAATTAAGATATCAATGGAAACAATTGGAAACAGTACCAGTGGAAATATTTGAGACATAGCCTAAAGAAAGGAACTAATCACAGATATGTTTGAATGTGAAATTCAGTATCTGATGCATATTGCACATGTAGCTGGCACCATGTATTAGAATTTTACCAGAGGCATTTTCATTGGTTCTCTGCACCTCCGGTTCAGTCCAAAGGGTGAACAAACTGTTAAGTGTGACAGTAACCTTTTCAGAACTACATTCTGAAGTTCTAATCATTTGACTGAGAAACCTTTAAGATATATCTTTAAGTACAGTGGTACCTCGGTTCTCATCCACCTCTGAAGTAGCTGAATTCGGTTCTCGACACATTTTAACTACAAAATGTTGTCTTAAAGTTGTATGAGTCGAGCCACGAAATCCATTCCAGCTGAAACTGAGTCTTTTTCTGAGGTCCTCAGAAATCTCCGTTGTTTGTGCCATGATACACTTCCACCAACATGTGCTGTGAAGAGCAGATTTTGATAGATCCCTGTTCTTTAAATAAAACAGGGTGCCCACTCACATCTGACAGTTTTTTCATTGATTGAAAACACCTGACTCTAATTTCACCTTCAAATTAACTGCTAATCCTAGAGGTTCGCATACTTTTGCCACTCATTAATATGTAATATTGGATCATTTCCTCAATAAATAAATGACCAAGTATAATATTTGTGTCTCATTTGTTTAACTGGGTTCTACTTATAGGACTTGTGTGAAAATCTGATGATGTTTTAGGTCATATTTATGCAGAAATATAGAAAATTTTAAAGGGTTCAAAACTTTTAAGCACCGATGAAGGATTTGTTGTTAGAACCATTTACAAGTATTAATATTTTTGCAATTTTGTTTTTGCAGAGGAGTGAACATACATACATACTGATATGTACATATGTACATGCTGATATTGACTTTTTTTCTTTGGTTCTTTTTTTTTTTTTTTTTTGCAAGCCTTGGGTTCATGTTTGCAGTGTTCGGCTCAGTTTTGCTAAATGGCTAAAGTCCAGAAATTTGAATATCACAGTTAGTCATTACTACAATATATTTAGTTATGTAGTGTATATATTGCCAGCTGTATTGATTTAGTATTAACTTTAATTCGCAGTACAATTTGTAGTACATTTTGAATAGTCAAGTTAAAACAACAGATTATTGGTCATCCCTCAATTTATGATAAAGTGAACCTTAAATGATCTAATCTGAAAAAAAAAGTAGTTAAAAGATATGTGGACTGTTTAAATTCATAATAAAAGATTGACTCATAGTATAATATTTAATAATTTTTATTAATTACATTTCTGAATACCTTTGGTGTTTCTAAATCTCCTTTGTGTTTTCTTTCATTAGTGACATTTCTTTAATTTAATAAATAAAAATGTGCTTTGCTCGTTATTAGCATTCCGGGTAGTGTGGTGTGTGTGTATACCCTGTGATGGACTGGTGCTTTGTTCAGGATGTCCATCTGCCCAGTGAATTCCAGGTTAGGCTCCAGATCATCCCCCGTGACCCTGACCAACATGAGCAGGGGTAAACCGGGGTGCTAGTTATTTGCTGTACAATTTTTAACAATGTAGTTAGTGCTGTAGCCTGTCTCTTTGTGCAGAAAACATAAATACTGAGTAATTGCATGGTGTTGCAGAGCCTTCTCATTGACCAGATAATTGTGCAAATATAGTAAATAAATATCATTCCCTCAAACCAAACTGAAAATTGGACTGAAATTTGAAATTACACCAGCTTTTTATCAATACATTTTGATGATTATTTGTGCTTGCCTAAGATATTTGTGTACTGCAACCTCTGGATAGTGGCAAGTTGACTAGATATCTTCAGGTTTGATGATGTGTGGGACTGTGTTAGCCTAGCGGTTAAGGTACTGGACTCTGAACCAGAAGGTCCAGGGTTCAAATCCCATCTCTACCAAGGTGCCACTGTTGGGTCCTTGAGCAAGGCCCTTAACCCACAATTGCTTGGATTGTAAGGTTGTATCAATTGTAAGTCGCTCTGGATGAGGGCGTCTGCTAAATGCTGTAAATGTAAATGTGTGTTTGTTTTTGTCATAGCGATGTTTTCTCTTCACCTTCCCCCCACATGTCACACAAAGACAATCGACTGTAGGTGATGTCTGCCTCTCAGTTTCCCTGCCTAACTCCCAAGTGTCATGACATCTCCCCACCAGATGCACAAACCCTCCACTGAAAGCAGAGAGCCATAGGTTGAGACATTTAGTAGTCTTGTTTACTCACTTGAGTTTACTCACTTAAGAATGGATTACGTGTGATTAATTTACACTAATCCAAACATTCTTCAAATACTGTACTCAATATGCATATGATTTAAGTACTTTTAGACATTTTATGACATAACTTATTCGACACTGCCTTCTAAAGTAGCCTTTCTCGCTTTAAACTGGGTTTGAACATGTCACACTCAAGCTACCTATTTTGGCTGCCTCTGCCCAACCAGGTGGCCTGTAATCACAGCGGCTCAGTATTATAGTTTGTGCTAAAGTGGCTTACAGGAGATTGCATGTCTCTAAGACACTAACTTCATTACCAGGAGTTCTGATTTCCAGCCACAAAAGGCAACCTGGGACCCATACAGACCATACGGAAATAAACATCACCTTATCTTAACATCATTTCATCAGCCAGCTGCATGAAATGCCGAGTTTGTTTGGGTTCTAACTGTCCCCAAATGAACCGCAGTAATAGCCTGTTGTCACTACTCTCCTTCTCTGAACACACAAGTGTTTTTGTGTGGTTTCTCCTTTAGTGATGGCCTAACTCTGAGGAAAAATAGCAGTTTTTTGCGTTTTGGATTGCCAGGTGTTGCGCTCTCTGCATATCCTTTAACCTGAAACAACTACAGCTTCGCACACAATAGCCCTGCAGGTTATAAGTGCAAACAACAAATGCCCCAGCTGGAAGCTTAGCAATTATGGCTTGATTCTGCTCCATTCTCTCTCTCTCTCTCTCTGACAACTAGACACACACACACATTTGTCTTTCATTGTGGGGATTTTCCTATTGACAGATATACTGTAGCTAATTAATTCTACACCTGAATCTCATCTTACAATATACAATTTACAAATAAAGAACATCCTGCAGAGTAGCTCATCCAGAAATGAAATTGTTAGTGAGAAATTCAACTTTTGAAATATTTTTTAAAAGCTGGTGATATACAGTATTGTAGGGTAATATGTGCCCCTAGTTCAAGTGCTAACAAGTGTCCCAATTTACAAGCAAAAATGATTTACATATAGTGACATTCTACAGCACACCTTACTCAAATGGCTTCTGCATACAGAAGGCAGTAGGGTCAGATGTTACTTCTGAGCAACTACATAGAGTACCTGCTCATTCAATTGTTTGCTTAATAAACCATGCCGTATGGTGGAGTTCCATGGCTGCAGTCCACATTAGTGCTCAATTAGGAGCGCATTTTTACTGTGAAGTAATTGCTCCATTCCAGAAACTATATCAGCACTCTGTTCTGTCAGATAAATGGGACAAAAGGCACCACATCACTAAGACAGATGATTTATTCTATTACAGCAGAAGAATACTGTAGCACAGAATACTCACTGCATCCTGACAGAATATTTTTATAGCTGGAAAAAGTTTTATATCACAATAGATACACTTATCGATCACTTTATTAGGTACACATCCCTGGTTCTACACTCACTGTTCATTTTATCAGTTCCATTTACCATACAGAGGCACTTTGTAGTTCTAAAATTACAGACTGTAGTCCATCTGTTTCTCTACATACTTTGTTAGTCCCCTTTACTCTGTTCTCTAATGGTCAGGACCACCACAGATAAGGCATATTTGGGTGGTGGATCATTCTCAGCACTGCAGTGACACTGATAAGGTGGTGGTGTGTTAGTGTGTGTTGTGCTGGTATGAGTGGAGCTGGAGTTTTTAAACACCTCAGTGTCACTGCTTTACTGAAAATGGTCCACCAACCAAAAATGTCCAGCCATCAGCATCTTGTAAGCAGCATCCTGTGAGCAGTGATGAAGGATTAGAGGATGACTAACACAAACTGTGCAACAACAGATGAGATAATGTCTCTGACTTTACCTCTACAAGGTGGAGCAATATGGTAGATGTGTCTGATAAAGTGAACAGTGTTTTAAAAACTCCAGCAGCACTGCCGTGTCTGATCTACTCATACCAGTAGAACATCAGTGTCACTACAGTGCTGAGAATCATCCACCACCCAAATAGTACCTGATCTGTGGGGGTCCTGACCATTAGAGAACAGAATGAAGAGGACTAACAAAAGTATGTAAAGAAACAGATGGACTACATTCTGTAATTGTAGAACTACAAACTGTGTCTATATTTTAAGTGGAACTCATAAAATGGACAATGTGTGTAGAAAAAGGAGGTGTACCTAAGAAAGTGATCGGTGAGTGTAGATCTAAGAGCTTATTCTGGAAAGCCATAGAAGCTTAAAAAAAGTGATTCTCCTTAAAGGGTTGAATAAAACTCAACCATACATAAGTGTATGAAAATAGACTTGTAGACAAAATTCCCTCTTTTCCGTTTTTCCATGTTTGAGCACAAATACAGCACAAGTTGGTAGTTCTCTGAACAATAAAAATCAAGTTAGTTAATGAAATTGAAACGGAAATGACACGGGCATCTTCCAGAAGATAATAAGACAAAGTACAAGAGGCATCCTTGTGGAAAAAAAATATTGAACAGAAAGTGGCATGTCCAAATTATTCATACCGTTTGCAAACTGTCACAGTCTATGGGAAAATCCAAAGTTCTATACCATTTCAAATAGTCCAAGCTGTTCTAAAGCGTCCTAATTACCCAGATTCATTGGGAGCAGCTGTTTTAATTAACGCAACAGATGAAAAACAGCCTCTCTCTGCAGTTGGTTTGTGGACAGTCATGGCTAAGACAAAGGAGCTCACTAAGGACCTGCGGCTGTGCATTGTGGCTGCTCACAAGTCAGGAAAGATCTATAAGGCCATGTTTAAATGTTTTCAAGTTCCATTGGCTACAGTGCAAAGTACTGTTCAAAAATACAAGAGGTTCTGCACTGTGTAAAATCTCTGAGGATGTGGTCGGAAGACAAAAGTGACACCTGTGCTGGCCAGGAGAGAGGTGAAAAAGAATCCAAGGATCACCACCAAGGCCATCCTGGTGAATCTGGGCCCTGCTGGTCGAAACATCTCAAGGCAGACAGTCCAACGGACACTGCACACTGCTGTGGAGAATGCCACTTTTCCAGAAAAGGCACACAATAGCCTGTTTGGCCTTTGCAAATGCTCATCTGGACAAAGAAGAAGACTTCTGGTCTATGGCCAGGTGAAACAAAAATGTAATTGTTTGGCCACAGTGATGTATCCTCCATTTGGCGTAAAAAAAGGAGAAGCCTTCAACCCTAAAAACACCATCCCCACTGTCAAACATGGTGGCGGGAACCTAATGATTTGGGTGTGTTTTTCAGCCAGTGAACCTAATCACAGTAAACAGCACCATGAAAAAAGAGCAACACATCAAGATTCTCAACAACAACATCAGGCTATCTGCAGAGAAACTTGGCCTTGAGCACCATTCGACATTTCAGAGCGACAACGACCCATAACACACAGCAAAGTGGTGAAGAAATGTTTAGCGGACAAAAACATTAACGTTTTGCAGTGGCCCAGCCAGAGTCCTAACTACAGGATGATGGCAAGGACTTCAGGGTGATGGCAAGGAGACCCTCCAATCTGAAAGGGTTGGAGCTCATCGCTAAAGATGAATGTGCAAAAATACCAGTGGAGTCATGCCAAAAGCTGGTCACCAATTATCGGAAGCATTTTATTGCTGTAATAGCCAATAAAAGCTTTTCTATTAATTATTGAGAAGAGTATGGATAATTTTGGACATGCCACTTTTTCTTCATATGTAAATATAAGCTGAGAATTTTTTTCCACAATGATGCCTCTTGTACTTTCTTATTATCTTCTGGGAGATGCCTGTATCATTTCCGGTCAAAAAAAATTGCTGGTTGAATAAAAATAGCTTTAAGTCAGAATTTACCAGGGATATTAATAATTTCAGGGTTCACTGTGTGTGTGTGTGTTTATTTATTTATTTATTTGAAGTTTCATTCAGAGGTCATTCAGTTGGTTTCAATGGTTTGTTCAACTGATTTTCCAGAGAATTTGGGAGTATTTGTCCTCCCTTTCCTGTTCTTCATCAAAAAACCAAGGACACAACATTATAAACTTTCCTTCTAAGTAATAACATTCAGCTATGGCATGGCCAGGTTTGTTAACTCCCTGGTCAAAGGGCTTATCATTTTGGCAGCATCAGACCTAGTTGGACTTCCCAACAGTTTCCAGGCTTGCGACAGGGTTGTTCACTCAAAGCAGTTTTAGAGATGGTGATTAAGCAAGAAAACTGCTAAAGGATCAATTGCCTAACCATGAGGGCATTAAGCAATGTTGTTTTACAAGTAACATTGCTGACATACTTCCAAAGGCCGATCAATAACATTACTGACACTGATTCTACATGTTTCCTAGAGACCAGATCTCACCAATTTTTCCACTGTCATTACCATTACATAGGAATTAGTACATTGATCTACCAGAAGTAGTGGTGGCTCAGCTGGAACCCACATCTGACCCTTCATAAAAGACCAATTTAGCCTTGGTGATTAATTAAATGAGGGCATAATGGGGTTGCAGAGAAATGAGATTATCTGTGGGTTGACTTCTGTAAGAACTAAGGATATGAATGGTATGGACAGTGAAATAGTTTCTATTGCCTGATGATTGAATTGACTGAGAACAGCGTTTTTCCAACTTTTTTAAAGTAATTGTGCGTTTGCTTTCCTCCTTTACCTCATTTGAATTTCAACTCATTATTCACAATGTTTCCAATTTGGAAATGCAAATACTGAAACATAACTCTAAGCCCATTGTTTTCCATAAAAAATGGAATGTAATAAATTGTAGCATATAATACGTACAAAAATCAATATATACAAAAAAGTCATCAGAGTGAATTATAAGTGCAATAAGTTATCATAAAATAGACTTCTGTTCTTTCTAAACATATAAATCTTTTACAAATTGTGTTTATCACCATGTCAATCCCAACTAAAATCTTGCCCAGTCATGTGGTAAAATTGTTGGTTGAACGGCTTGTAGAAGTCTTGTAGCTGCCTCACCACATCAGGGTGGATATTTGGGTGAGTGCGCCCTTTGGTTTTACCAAGACAGTGGGGTTTGCTGTTGCTCTCTGGCTTCTTTAGACATGGAAAACCCTTAGCTGGGTTAAAGTGGAAATGTTTTTCTGTGATCAGCCTCCTCAGACCCAGGAAGTCCTGCACACGTGCCATCTCGCCCGCTGGGTCAGTGATAAGGCGCTCACCGTTCACAAACAGAAACTGGCTTTTGGGAAAAAACTGCAGCCAGCGCTCCAGATGCCGCGCGTACATACCGATTTGGACGGCACTCCACGTGGTGTCAATCACACCCGCTGTCTTGTTTTTAAAAGTCAAGCTCTCAAAGGAGGGGATGTCAGGTTTTTTGGAACGTGTCTGAGTGTAGTCTGAGATGGCTCGGGTAACTGGGTCACGCACCACCACGATCAACTTGGTGTCCTTTGACATGGCGTAGATGCGGCCTGGGACTTCTTTGGTCACGAAATAGCTTGGTGTCTTTTCCATGGTGATCTGGCCTTCTACAGTCTTGGGCATCAACTCTCTAGAAAACAATAAAATAGTATTAGATACACTCTCTAAATCTTATAGGATTGTCCTGATATTCACAGAACATACAGAGAAGTGCCAGCACACTGAAGTGTAAGCTGAAATTCACTAGTAGCAAAGTCTTATGGTACAAATGGCATTTTATAGAGCTTGTGTTGACACACCTCATTACTCTGGTTATATTTAGCTAACAAAGACAAGACAAGCATCCCCTTATATTCACTTTAATCCGACTCACATGCTTTGGGTAATCTTCCTCACTGACATCACTTGTGTGCCATGTGGAAATATGAGTTCAAACAATCCATAAACGCTACAATACCTCCTGTTATTTTAGCAGTACATTTGTTTTAAACAGTCACATTTAATTAAATACATTATAACTCTCATACAAACATTCAGTTCAGTTCATTAATATGGCGGCGCGATGGCTTGGTGGCTAGCACCATCGCCTCACGGTAAGAAGGTCCTGGGTTCAATCCCAAGTAGAGCAGCCTGGGTCCTTTCTGTGTCCATGTGGGTTTACTCCGGGTGCTCCAGTTTCCTCCCACAGTCCAAAGACATGCATTAGGTTAAATGATTACACACAATTGGCCTGATCTGAATGTATATAAACGACTAGTTCTGATTTGAGTTCATTATTCAACAATTACCAGAGCAGCCCCAATTCTTCTAATCATAGTTCCACTGAAAAAATCTAACACCCTGGTTATCTAATCTAACACTTAAAATTAGCACTTTTTTATGAAACCATATACAGTGGGGCAAAAAAGTATGTAGTCAGCACTGGACTGGCAAGTCTCAGACTTAGAAAGATGGAGGTTCATCTAGGTTACCACTTTCAACTTGAAGAGAGAAAAAAATCCAGGAAATCACTTTGTAGATTTTAAAAGAATTAATGTAAATCATGGTGGAAAATAAGTATTGGTCAACCCACAAACAAGTAAGATGCTGGCTCTCACAGACCTGTAACTTCTTCTTAACAAGGCTTTCGGTCATCATGGTTACCTGTATAATGGCACCTGTTTGACTTCGTTATCTTGATAAAGGACACCTGTCCACAGCTAAACAGTCAGACTCCAAACTCATGGCCAAGACCGAAGAGCTGTTGAAGGGACACCAGGAGAAAATTGTAGACCTGCACCAGCTGGGAAGAGTGAATCTACAATAGGCAAGCAGGTTGGTGTGAAAAAATCAACTGTGGGAGCAATTGTAAGACATACAAGACCATGATAATCTCCCTTCATCTGGGGCTCCACGTAAGACTCATCCCGCGGGTCAAAATGTCATGAGAATGGTGAGCACAAAATCCCAGAACTACACGGGAGGGCCCGATGGATGACCTGCAGAGAGGCTGGGACCAAGTAACAAAGGGATAAATCCGTACACACTATTGCCGAGAGGGACTCAGATTGCAGTGCCAGGCGTGTCCCCTGCTGAAGCAGTACATATCCAGGGGCCGTCTGAAGTTTGCCAGAGAGCATAGGATGATCCAGAGAGGTGGGAGAATAATCATTGTGGTCAGATGAAAACTAAAATAGAATTTTGTAAAAAAACTAACTCGCCAGGTATGGAGGAAGAAGAATTCTGAGTTGGCCATACCTACTGTGAAGGCATTGGGGGTGGGGAAACATATGCTTTGGGGCTGTTTTTTTGCATGGGACACAGGACGAACTGATCCGTGTTAGGGAAGAATGAACGGGACCATGTATTGTGAGATTTTAAGCCAAAACCCCTCCATCAGTGAGAGCATTGAAGATGAAACATGACGGGATTATGGCATGACAATGATCCCGAAACACCGCGCGGGCAACCGAGAGTGGCGCTGTAAAAAAGCATTTCAAAGTCCTGAGGGCCTAGCCAGTCTCCAAAACCTCAACCTATAGAAAATTTGTGGAGGGAGTTGGAAAGTCGTGTTGCCCCCAAAACATCCCCATGTCTAGAGGAGATCTGCATGGGAGGAATGGGCCAAAATACCAGCTACAATGTTGTGCAAACTGGTGAAGACCTTACCCAGAACGTTGGAACCTCTGTCATTGCCAAACAAAGGTTATGTTACGCTATGTTGAAGTATTGAGTTGAAACCAAAATTATTGGACCAAATTAGTATTTTCCACCATGATTTACAATTAAATTCTTTAAATTCTTACAGTGTGATTTCTGGATTTTCTAATTTTGGTCTCTCATAGTTAAGTGTACCTTGATAAAAAAGTACAGGACATATCTCTAAGTCGGGGAGAAGGGAGACTTGCACAATCAGTGGCTGACTAAATCCTTTCTGCCCCCACGTACAAGCAGAAAATTCATATTACTTGTTTGTTGTTTGTTTATTGGGTTTTATTTTACGTCACCACAAATGGCTATTGAAGCCAAACATAAGGTTAGATCGAAACTAGCAATACATACCCAAGCTAGGGGCAATTTGCATTAATCGCTAACCTAATGCACGGCTTTGGGACTGTGGGACCCACATGGACACAGGGAAAACACCAGGTGAAGGCAACCTCACATACTAATATAAAACTTAAAACAGAAAAGAACCAAAACAAAAAATTAATATATCCCAAGCTACCCTGAACAACCCAGTGTGAAAATCAACAACATATGATTCCTTGAGACAAACATTCATGCATTAATGGTATTTAGAATTATATTAGCACTATTCCTTGCCGGCTCAGTCAGCAGGGGTATACTGGTTTCTTTAATTGGGCAATTAGCCCCTTTAACTTGGCCTGCACTGGGGGAAGGGAATGGCTTAAAGAGACCAAATGGGATTTCGGCGGCAGCTAGATTGCCTACAGTTTTGGACAGATGCATGCATTATAGAAAGAACCACACACACACAACCACATCGGAGGAGAGAGTCAATTGTCTTATGTGCAGGAGTACAGTATGCAGTTCAGGACAGTTGAACAGCAAATATCTATATGTTGTTTTTTTGCTAGATTTAGCTTATCTGCAATTACACACACGTGAAGCTAATACACAGAACATATCAATCAGTTGATCTAGGAACATTTGCCTTGGTGGGTGGATACAAAACAATATGTGTATAGGCATTATTTGGTATAATAACCTTATTTTGGAAAACTAATGTACACAAAATCAACAAAAAACAATTTTAAATAGCTAATTTGATGCTTAATTCTATATCTAGAATATTTGTGTGTGTACAGGAGCAAACAGCAGCGATAGCCTTTTCATCAGTATGCCAGTGACCCTCTACAGTCCAAAGAAGCTTGATTAGGAATGGTATTTTTGGAGGGGGCGCCGCCAAGAAACCACTTTTTCAGAGGGGGAAAACTGGTGTGAAGCAGCTAAGTATGCTATAGTTCACAAAGATGAATGAAGATCAGTGGAAAAAGTATTATGGAGTGGACAAACCCGATTGAAAGCTGACCAAGTATGTCATATATGGTCCTTGTACCAACAAATCTAAAACAACAAATCTAAAGACTTTGCACAGTATGCACATTTATAAAAAAAAATATATACAGTATGTTTTACAGCCTAATAGTCAACCATTTTTCGTTTTTAAAAGTCAATGATGCACAGCATAAAATTGAAAGTTATGGTGTGTTGTGTTTGTCTTTTATCTTGTAGACTTGATTTTTTACTGTAAATATTAATAGTCCATTACTATGTAATCACAACAAACACAGATGATAATCAGAGTACTGACAATCCACTTGATCTATTCAGCACTACGCGTAAGGAACCATGGTGGGATGGTTAAACTAACAATAAACTTCAAACCTAAACCCAGTAGAGAAAGAAAGGAAAAAAATAACCTTTTATTTTCTGAAAGCGCGATTCAATGAGGCGTAAGTTGGACAACGTTTTGGTCGTATGCAACAATCAGAAACCCTTGCTATGTATGCCCATTTGCATTAGTCTCTGATCCACGTCCAAGGATATGCATACTGCCCCACTAAACACTATGTAAAAGTAGCACACCACACATTAGAAGTGCTTCTGTAGTTAAGTGTAAAGTTCCAGTGTATGTGTTTGGGACGCAGACCTCAATGCTAAGGTCAGGGTAGAGGAAAAATTAAGGGGACTGGGTGAGGTCTTTAAGGGATTTAAAGTGATGAGTATTTAAGATGTTTGGGCCTTTTATCAAGAATTTTCCGTTACCATACAGAGGGGCATCAAGACTGCTTGCTTCTGGCTTCGCTAAGGCATGGAAAAACCCCTTGGCCTGGGAAAAGTGCCAGGGCGCTTTTTCACATTACACTTTTCTTTGCCTTACTTGAAGAGTGAAAAGTACATATACCAAGTTCAGTATTACTTTGATATCTAATACATATGTACTATATTTATCAGAAGAACCCTTGACGCAAAAGAGATAAGAGACGGCCCGGAGAAGCAAGTAGAGCTCAGGTGGGAAGGTGAGGTTTAAAAAACATTGATTCATGGACTGTAATGGATAAAACTAGAAAGGAGATCAATAATCGAAATAATGCAATATGATTTAGTTTTTCATAAGCCGCCGAGTCCCTCTAGAATGATTTTCAGCAGTATTCAGCTCTGTGACTCTTCACTGGACATGGGTGACAATCTCTCGGACTTAAATGGAACATGAATCTATGGCGGATAAGTCGTGGTGTCAGCTGCCTCATCAACAGGCGGCCACCAGGGTATTACGCACCTCCATACGTACATCACATGCTGGAACGTAACTCCCACAGTGATGAATAAGTTACAATGGCTTAGTATTAAATTGGGCTACCTTGAACTTAAACACTTGTTGGCAATGACAGAGTCGAACTTTCCTGTAAGGTCTTCACCAGGTTTGCACACAAACTGTAGTGGTAATTTTGGCCATTCCTCAATGCAGATCTCTCTAGCGCAGTGATGTTTTGGAGCTGTTGCTGGCAACACAACGAACTTTCAACTCCCTCACAAATTTTCTATGGGGTGCGGGCTGGAGGATGGCTAGGAAACTCCAGAACCTCTTGATCAGACGGGCTGGACATGTTACTGGCTTAGCAGGGAGGGCACGCTGGTACTGCAGATCGAGTACCCTATTGGCGTAGTGTGGTAATGATGGTAGCCTGTGTTACTTTGTACCAGCTCTCGGAGGTCATATCAATCATGTCCCTCTGTGTAGTTCTGGATTTTTGCTAACCCCGCTGTTTTTTCAGATTCATTTCTGACCCACGGGATGAGACTTGCGTGGGGCCCGATCGAGGTAGATTATCAGTGGTCTTGAGATGTCTCCATTTTCTTACAATTGCTCCCACAGTTGATTTATTCACACACAACTGCTTGCACTATTGTGAGTTTCAATCTGCCCTAGCCTACAAATTTCTATGATGGTGTCCTCCAACAGCTCTTTGGTCTTGGACATGGTTGAGTTTGGCGCTGAAATTTTGAAGGCACTGGACAGGTGTTTTTCTACAGATAACGAGCGGGTCAAAACAGGTGCCATTACTACAGGCAACAAAGTGGAGGACAGCAGAGCTTGTTAAGAAGAAGGACAGGTCTGGGAGAGCAGAAATCTTGCTGGTTCTGTGGGTGACCAAATTACTTATTTTCCATTATGATTTAGACAGAGATCGGTGGGGAGGTCGAAGAGACAGCGACAGAAGGTAGTAAGGTGCTCTTGGTGCAAGAAAAATTATACAAGCTGACGCAGTGTGGTGGCCCGCCGACAGCGGGGGCCAGCACACATTTGAGTTTTTTCATTGTGTCTCTCATAGTTGAAGAAGCAGCTCCGCGGTTCCCTCACCCGATCTTGAACAAGGCCACGTGCTGTTGCGTTTCCACTTTCTAGACATCACAGGTGGACTCACACCGGACCTCTTCTTTTCTAAGTAGGACAGACTTCATGGCTGAATAAAGCTTTTTGTCCCACTGTACATCATACATCACTTTAGCCTGTGGTGTTTTAGGAACAGGAAGGGCAGCATCAAAAATAGAGGGAGGGGAGAGGAAGACAGGGGTCTGAGGTGAGGGCGGTAACATGTTTTGGGCAACCAGAAGGAAAGGACATTGGTAAATTTTATTCATTTATTGCTGTTTTGCTGTAATTCCACAAATATGTTCCATGCCTTATACATTACAGTATTGTACTTTCTACTACAGTGAAATCAGCTTATTAGCTAGGTAATATTTTAGGAATGAGTGTGCTTTGCATTCGTAGCAGTTTTTGTTCATTGATGTCAAGCTCACTCCTAGCCCATGTCTACCAGTGACAAAATGTGAACAAGACTTTTTTGTAGTTACATAGCAGGGTCTCCAAGGGCTAACATGGAGGCCAATGATCATCTAATATTCATGAAGCCTTGGTTATTTTTAGATAAGATAAAAGCAAAGCTAAGGTATTATTAGGCCAGGCCTCTTAAAATACACTAACACCCACACAGATTACTTTTTAATTGTTTAAAACAAGCTCTCTGCAGTTCATCATCAGGTCCCTCGTGTAGTTCTGAGATTTGTGCTCACCATTCTCATGATCATTTTGACCCCACGGGATGAGATCTTGTGTGGAGCCCCAGATCGAGGGAGATTATCAATGGTCTTGTATGTCTTCCATTTTCTTACAATTGCTCCCACAGTTGATTTATTCACACCAGCCTGCTTGCCTATTGTAGATTCACTCTTCCCAGCCTGCTGCAGGTCTACAATTCTCTTCTTGGTGTCCTTCAACAGCTCTTTGGTCTTGGCCATGGTTGAGTTTGGAGTCTGACTGTTGAGGCTCTGGACAGGTGTCTTTTATACAGATAACGAGGTCAAACAGGTGCCATTAATACAGGTAACAAGTGGAGGACAGAACAGCTTCTTAAAGAAGAAGTTACAGGTCTGTGAGAGCCAGAAAGCTTGCTTGTTTGTGGGTGTCCAAATACTTAGTTTCCACCATGATTTACAGTTAAATTATTAAAAAATCCTACAAAGTGATGTCCTGGATTTGTTTTTCTCATTTTGTCTCTCATAGTTGAAGTGTACCTATGATGAAAATTACAGACCTCTGTCATCTTCTAAGTAGGAGAACTTGCACAATCAGTGACTGACTAAATACTTTTTTACCCCACTGTATTATATATTTATAATACACACACACACGCAGGCACACACACTCAGTCCTATCACAATATATCAGCTTCTGTTTAACCTATAGGAGCACTTTTAGTCATACAATTACATACAGTCCTAGAATTACAGACTGTAGTCCATCTGTTTCTCTACATACTTTGTTAGCCCCATTTACTCTGTTCTCCAAAGTCCCGCCACAGGACCACCACCAATCAGGTACTACTTGGATGGTGGATCACTCTCAGCAGAGCAGTAACACTGATATATTGGTGGTGTGTTAGTGTGTTGAGCTGGTACAATTGGATCAGCCCTAGCTTTGCTGCTGGAGTTTTGAAACTGGTATGAATGGAGCTGGAGTTTTGAAACACCTCAGTGTCACTGCTGGACTGAAAATAGTCCACCAGCCAAAAAAGTCCAGCCACCAGCATCATGTAGGTGTCATCCAGTGAGCAGTGATGAAGGATTAGAGGCTGACTAACATAAACTGTGCCACAACAGATGAAAACAACATACATTCCATAATTTGTTAGTATTTGGTTTGTTCCTCCTTTTTGTTATTATGTCAGCGTACACTCAAGCTGGCATGGGCTTCACAAGTTTGTGGAAAATCTGGTAATCCCAGCATGGTTTTAGAATATCCAAAGAGCATATTGTGACATTACTGAATGCTTGGCTTTCTTCGAGTGCTCCTACAAATGTTTGATGGTGTTTGGGTTATGTGACTGTGGAGGACAGTCGGATTCACTGAAATTGTTATGCTGATTATTTGATTTGTAGTGAAAAACATTGCATCAAATTGCAGAAAACAGAAGCATTTTCCTGAGTGGTCTCAGAGTTTAGATGACTCATTCAAATAACAGAAAAGCTCAGGAATAAGCAAAAATAAGAGGCAATCAACTGCCATATTTAACACAGCATAGCTCATTTTTTTTATTGTCATTGCAGGTCTCTCTCTGTTTTCTCTCTCTCACGCACTCGCTCACTCACTCAACACAATACACAAACACACAAAAACACACACCACAACCACACACACACACCACACACGCACGCACAAGACCATTATCATTATCACAGAGGGTGGTGAAAACAAGCACTGAGATAATGAGGAGAGCGGCAAGTGGGAGTGAAGGGAGCAAATCAGGATCACTGCAATTATTCTCCCCATCTCTAGATAACACAACCAGCACACAGTGGAGGGTTTTTTGGTTAACCCAAGTTGACCTAAGTAACTTAGTGCAGTTACAAATTTTTACACCCCCAAGCAAAACAAACCTGGACTCAATCAAAGTAATGCATATTCAAAAAGAAAAAGAGATTCACTCTTGTTTCTTGTTAGGAGAGCACAGTGATGAAAAGCAGGGGTGAAAAAACAAAAATCGGGACAGAGGCAGAGATCATAAACAAAAGAAGAAAATAATCACCCGAAAGGCAAAAACACAATCATTAGTGGAGAAGATTCACAGCCAACAACATAAACTTCTGGAAGGACTCGCTCCCTTGTAGAAGAAAAGACAAAGCAGAGAGCCTTTGGGGTGTAATTGTGTGTTGTGTCTCAAGATGGAACTGGAGGTATGTCTGACACTGCAGAGCTTAGCCTTTGAGTGCTGTTTTGGGACAAACCCAGTGTACATTCAGCTACGATCAGGTATACTTTCAAAGGGCTAAAGTGGCTGTCTTTAAGACGCTGTATGTTTGGCGACAGTAATGTTCTCCCAGTACACTCTAATTTGAAATGGTGAGTGGGTGGCAAAAAGTGGCAAAGTACTAATTGCACCAGAAAAACAAGCCTTTTTCCCTGGGGAGTTACCAGTTTGCTGAAATGACCAGAACTGGTATACTTACATGAAGCAGTTTTCTGGGAATACTCCAAAAGTTCTGAAAAAAGACAAAAGCAGGAAGTTTCAAAGCCGTTAAGAGATTATAAATTGTCTCTGTAAAACTGGGACCCAGATGTTTGTCGTGTGTTTGGGGTGTCATGTATTTATGAAAAGGAAAAAATATTCATGATGACATTCTGACCTGTGGTTCAATTTTGTAGAGTCCATTTTTTATATACAAAAAGGCTATATTTATTAAAAACCCCATTTATGTTAGGGCATTTAAGCTTAGGGTTAGGGTTTAGGTGGATTCAGCATTATTTAGAAACACTGATATTAAATTATCCAGACACACTTGAAAGCAATTAGACTGTGTTTGTTGAGCAGCATATTAAAAGGAAATTCCTTTCGGAACATCTATCTTTGATTAAACCACACAAGAGGGACAAGCATTGGTGGTATGCAGCATTCAAATCATCTGAGAGTTTCTCAGAACATCTTCCAGATCTAAATCAAAACCAAAAAATGGCTGATGTGGGATCCTTGTATGAATGTAAATTGCGTGCCGTTACATAAATATCATCTTCCATTTTCCTCCTACTTTCAGAAGCAGTCTTGTATTCAGTGCCAGGACAGTATTTCTACCAGTAGGTCAAAAAATATGTTTGAATGAAAACTAACACCTCCAAGTGATGAACCCTCAGCTATACAGGCGTCAATGTCCTAAGGAAACAAAAACCTTTACGTTACATTTATAGATTTAGCAGATGCCCTTATCCAGAGGACTACAATTGATGCAATCTTACAATCTAAAGCAATTGTGGGTTAAGGGCTTGCTCAAGGACCCAAACAGTTGGATGGAAGCTTGGCAGGCAGAGGTGGGATTTGAACCCTAGACTTCTGATCATGTTCCAGTACCTACCTGTGAGGATACCCAGTCCCTCACAAAAGTTCCTTCAACCTGCAGCCATGTGCCAGTTGGTGGCTCCTTAAACATAGATCTGGGTCTGCACATGTACCCTATGCTATGATATGGACAAAATCCTCATAAAACTGTATATGTAAATATAATAATACAGAAATGGTATATACCACAAAATGAATTTTGGTGACAATGTATTATAAAATGGTGTAAAACTATTTGGCCAATCCAATGTACAAATAAATTGGTATTTAAAAGCCACTTAATGATATTTAAAAATATTTAAACTATAGTTTGAAAATGTCAAACAGATTGTATATAGAATTAAAATATTAAAACAAAATTAAAAATTTTTAAAACGTCATTAAATAAATACCAGCACAAAACAGAACTTTGATGAGGCCTGTTGGACAGTTACTACATGCCTCACTGAAGGTTCTGATTAGGAATTTATAGGACAATACAGGTGCTCCGTGATTTACTTGGGTTATGTTCCGACAAATCCATCGTAAGTGGAATTTATCATAAAACGGAGAGTTTAAAATATACTGCATATCGCAAAAGGCTCTCCTAACAAAATCAGTAACAAGCTTGTTTATATAAGTATAACTCGTGTAATGTAATTTATCTAATAATGTACTGAAAGGAAAACAAAAAATGATTATTGTCTCGACCACGGCTTTTCATTAAATACTGATATATAAATACATTCCAAGGTTTCACGCACGGATGATTTCCTCATTTAGCACCGGAGAGTGGCAGGACGTATCATACGGCGTTATCACTGCTGGTGAAAAAATCTAAAATCAAAATCAGAATTACAGTTTCTGCCCTGAAATGTGTACTTATGGTGTGTATAATGGATTCCCGACATAAAATGGGAGGAGTAAACTGAAAGTCTATCTTATCTTAAAAACATCCTGCCAAATGTAAGGACAGTCACTTTACCCATTGATTCAGCCAAAACCTTATAAATGTGAGGTGACTCTCTGTGGAATGAATTTAACCCAGACGTTATTTCATCACTGCATACAGCACACGGTCTTTTGGCTTTCGTAATACTGCTCTTTAGTCGCTTCGTTTGAAGATTATTAAAAAAATCAACTAGGTTGCTGTCTCCACCTACAACTGTTGAGGTGTTTTTTCTGTACAGGGTCTCATTTTGGAAAATAAGATTCTGGCCATTGTTGGATACTCACTGTGGGCCAGCAGAAAAAAAAAGTCGAGCTACACTGATTCGAATGAAGACAAAAACCATAAACTGGAACCTACCACAAGGACTTCCATTTAGTTTATATCAGGCTTCATGTTTTGCTTCTGGTTATACCCAAAGCACCAGTAAAACCAATACTGAACTACAGTATACGACAAACATTTGGGCCCACCAAAAACTTAAAAAATTACATCCAAAAACATGGTTATCAGTATGGAGTTTGTGCCCCAACCCTGTGGTATGACAGCCTTTGATTCTTCTAAGATTGATTCCACTAGATTTTGGAAAATGAGTGGAAACATGAGTGTGAGGTCAGATTCTGATGTTAGGCAATAAGTCCTTGGTTCACGTTTGAACATTCCAGTGTATTTCAAAGGTATTTGATGGAGTTGGTCAACCAAAGTTGGCAAACCAATTCTCTTATGGACTTTGTTTAATGACAGCAGAGCCAGAAAAGTTGAGGAACTGAATGTTGGAAGCCGAAACCGATAAATGTAAATTCTAATGTAATATAATGCACTAGGCCCCCCGGGGCAGGAGAATGTGTGTAGAAAAAAAGACGGTTTCCACAGGTCTTCTTTACAATTAAGAATCCCGTTCTGTTCCAAACATTTCCACTGCCCTCTTTTTTTAAAGAAGAGTTCATGCTGTGTGTGTGTCAAAAAGCACTTTCCTACCCCTTGGAAGCACCCTGTGCATACAAGTGAAGGAAGAAACAACACAATTCAGCCTAATTCATGCTCTCTATCACAGGTTAATGCAGACCTCAGGGGCTCTGTCGACTCCCTTTCACAGCCACTTCTGCCTTGCTGTGCTCTCAATAGAGTTGCTATTCAATTACTGCCAGCATTGCCCCCTCACACACACACACACACACACAGACCATGCATTCCCCAACACATGGCTGATTCTTAAAAACACTTCCAGAAGCTGTAAGCAAATTGAAACAGGGAATAATTTTCTACTGCACGGTATTGAAGACAGTTCATATTATGGCACTTTCTCTAACACAATGCTAGTAATGAACAAAACTTTGTTCAAATTGAGTTAGAAAATACATCACACAGTTATCTTATAGGGTGGAACCTTGGAATTCAAACACCTCTATACTTGAACAATTCGGACATCAAATGGTCCATTTGAATTTTTGTTTTTGCCCCCAAATTCGAACAAACATTCTGACTTAGCACATCAGCACCTAAATAAAACACTCAATACTGTGAACTTCCAACCACAATGCACATAACCCAGTTCAGTTTGTGGCGTTAAGGAAGCAATACGGTATGCCAATCTCAAAAGAAGAAGAACTAGAGCACAATCATTGGCATATTTTATATATTATATCATATAATTTTACTATTATATTGTGTATATTTATATTACTTTAGTCTATGGGTGTGATTTCAGACACCTTCAGGCATGACTGCTGCTGTCCCAGTAATAAGACGTGCCGAAACTGCTTTCATGTCAATGGCTATATAGTTTCATTTACAGTATTTATGGATTATTATTATTGCATTACGTTCCTTTGTTTTAGCCTTGCTTTTAATAATTAATTACATACGAATATAGGCGTAAAAAAAACAATCATTTGGGGTTGGGAACGGATTTATATTACTTCTTATAGGGAAATTTGATTCAGTCTTTGAACAAATCGGAGTTCGAATGGCATTGTGGAACCAGTTAAATTTGAATTCCGAGGTTCAATGCAATGATGGCTGTCGCATCACCCTGGGGCTCATACTGAATCAATATAATGTAGATAAAACCTGGGCTCCTTGGGCTTCATATAATTCTGAAAACAGCCTCTCTTGTCTGTTGGTTGGTGAGTAATACATTTATTGAACTGGGACTCATTTTATATACCCTGAATTGTTGCGTCTTAAACGCTCATGCAGGGATACTTGTGTCACACTTCCACGTGCAGCAGGGACCACATAGCTGTCTCCACTATGCTGGACCAACATTGTAGGCCGAACTGAATGACTCCACAGGGGACTTGGCCTCTGACCACACACTCCTTTTTCCAGCCTTCAGTCAAACAGTTATTCAATGGGCTCACAGCATAAAGGCAGGCACCCGGTTCGTTGGCTCCTCTGTGTACAACCAGTGGGCCTACACCCACCATTCCTCCACAGAACTGAAAAAAAGCACTTTGGTACATGCCATTTTTGCTTAACTGTAATTTATGTATGCGTATGAAACAACAGGGACTGCAGGTTACATTTGGCATGACATCAAAGAGTGAGGTGTTATTACAGCTCAAAGTAAGAGTGGTCTTACAGGTGATGTAGACTAACAATGAAGTGTAAACAATCAAACTAGTAGCTATGCATTGAGCATTAGTGTGGGGGTGGCACAAGGACACAAGGGTTTGCGCTGTCACCTCACAGCTCTGAGATCCCCAATTTGATCCAGACCCCGGATCGTGCCTGTGTGGAGCATGTCCTCTCCATGCCCATGTTTTTGCGTGGTGCAGTGGCTCGGTGTATAGCACTGTCGCCTCACAGCGAGAAGGTCCTGGGTTCGATCCCAGGTGGAGCAGTCTGGGTCCTTTCGGTGTGGAGTCTGCTTGTCCTCCCCATGTCCGCGTGGGTTTACTCAGGGGTACTCCATACTCCAAAACATGCAGTAGGTTAACTGATTACACTAAAGTGGCCCTATTGTCTGAGTTTGTGCCCTACGATGGAGTGGTGCTGTCTAGGGTTGTTCCTGCTAGCTGCCGCCAGCTATGCACCTGCTCTCCCGTGACCTTGTCCAGGACTAAGTGAATGAATGAATGAGCTCTTATTGTGTGAATTCCACACTGGTGCAGTGGCCCCGACTATGCTTCTTCATGCATTCATTCATTTTCATATCTGCTTAAACCAAATTAGGTTCGTGGGGAGCTGGATGGGAACCAACCCTTGACGGGGCACCAATACATCACAGAACACATGCGCACATTTTCTAGACACCAATTGACCTTGCTCATGTGGGAAACCCACACAGACACAGGGGAACATGTAAACTCCATAGAGGCAGAGTTGGGAATCTGAAACTGTGAGGCATTAACCACCATGTTACCACTTTGCCATGCAGAGATCTGTTAGAGATCTGTTATCCATAGCCAGTGGGATGCAGTTGCTCATACTGAGGCTATTAGTCTATTAGTCAAGCACATCACACTCCTATAAAACTCCTATAACAAGATACAGCAAAAAACAAAGGCAGGGGGCCAAAGGCTAATTCCAAGAAAAATAGAAAACATTTCATATATACTACAGTGGGGCAAAAAAGTATTTAGTCAGCCACTGATTGTGCAAGTTCTCCTACTTAGAAGGATGAGAGAGGTCTGTAATTTTCATCATAGCTACACTTCAACTATGAGAGACAAAATGAGAAAAAATCCAGGAAATCACATTGTAGGATTTTTAAAGAATTTAATTGTAAATTGTGATGAAAAATAAGTATTTGGTCAATAACAAAAGTTCAGCTCAATACTTTGTAACATAACCTTTGTTGGCAATGACAGAGGTCAAACGTTTCCTGCAAGTCTTTCCCAGGTTGGCACACACTGTAGCTGGTATTTTGGCCCATTCCTCCAAGCAGATCTCCTCTAGAGCAGTGATGTTTTGGGGCAACACGGACTTTCAACTCCCTCCACAAATTTTCTATGGGGTTGAGGTCTGGAGACTGGCTAGGCCACTCCAGGACCTTGAAATGCTTTTTACGGAGCCACTCCTTCGTTGCCCGAGCAGTGTGTTTGGGATCATTGTCATGCTGGAAGACCCAGCCATGTTCCATCTCTCACTGATGGAAGGAGGTTTTGGCTTAAAATCTCATGGTACATGGCCCCGTTCATCCTTCCCTTAACACGGATCAGTCGTCCTGTCCCCTTTGCAGATAAACAGGCCCAAAGCATGATGTTTCCACCCCCACGCTTCCCAGTAGGTATGGTGCAACTCAGAATTATTCTTCCTCCAAACACAGCGAATTCAGTTTTTACCAAAAAGTTCTATTTTGGTTTCATCTGACCACATGATATTTTCCTAATCCTCTTCTGGATCATCCATATGCTCTCTGGCAAACTTCAGATGGGCCTGGACATGTACTGCTTAAGCAGGGGGACACGCCTGGCACTGCAGGATCTGAGTCCCTCTTGGTGTAGTGTGATACTGATGGTAGCCTTGTTACACTTTGGTCCGAGCTCTCTTCAAGGACATTCATCAGGGCCCTCCGTGTAGTTCTTAGATTTTTGCTCACCGTTCCCATGATCATTTTGACCCCACGGGATGAGATCTTGTGTGGAGCCCCAGATCGAGGGAGATTATCAATGGTCTTGTATGTATTCCATCATACAATTGCTCCCACATTTGATTTATTCACACCAACCTGCTTGCCTATTGTAGATTCGCTCTTCCCAGCCTGGTGCAGGTCTACAATTTTTTTCCTGGTGTCCTGATTTTTTTTTTCTCATTTTGTCTCTCAGTTAGTGTACCTATAATTAAAATTACTTTCTAAGTAGGAGAATTTGCACAATCAGTGGTTGACTAAATACTTTTTGGCCTCACTGTATATTCAAATTTATAAAGTTTCATATACAGTCTAACCTTATCTCGCCCCCTTTTATCTCGCCAACCTCATTTCTTGTCACCTGTGATGGCAAGAAATGCATTTTGCCTCAAAAAGCCACCAACCTTGTTTCTTGCCCTTGCCAAGCTTAAAATTTGACAATTGTGTTGCCGCTAATGAAATTCTACCCTACATCATGTTCCAGATTGTCTGTAGGTGGCACTAGAATCCTATATTAAACTTGCAACACTGGACGATGTACAGCCCCTGTCTGTTATCAGAGACGTTACCTAAGGAGGAGACTGGTCACTGGTTAAAATCTGAATGGGATTGTACTACAGAAGCCCCACCCCATCATTAGAAAGACCCAATTGGCATATTAGTAAATGTGTTGGGGAGGCAAGTCTTGGACCCTTTGTAGTGGCAGGATGCGCATTAAAAAATCGTATTTTGGAATATTTTGAAATGTTTGCGGCACCTTGTTGAAACTATCCCATGAAGAATTAAGGCAGTTCTGAAGGCAAAACATGTTCTACGGTACTAGTAGGTATACCTAATTAAGTCGTTCGTGAGTGTATAATGAACGGTTTAAGTCTAAACTAAGATCATAGTTTGCAGACAAACAGCAAATGGAGACATCGTACTTCCAAAGACAGCTACCTACAGCAGCCACCACCTGTTTAAACTTTTATAAACTAGCCACAAACATGTGAACTACCCAAAAACAACGTCAAAACTCATGATAGCTATCCTAAAAAATTCAATCCACAGTGCTTGCTTTTTGGCTTGTATAGAAAAATCCACTTCTGACATTAAACATTTGATCCACTAATGATCTGGACATTCATGCCTGTTATGGGTCAGATTAATTACATGATCAATAGTGTTGTGCAAGTCAAACTGACCATGAGCTGCATTACACAGATAATGTGTTTACACAGGCTGTGTTTGTTTAACGATTACAAAACTTCAGTTTGGGTCAAATTACTAGACTTTGCTCTGTGTGGGAAGAAATATTCTGAGTTGATATATTTGTAAGAATGACAAATGTTTTATGTAAAATAATGTGTGAACGTGTTTGTCTAATGATGAATAACAGAATAACATCTTCCTTCCTGCTGCCTAAGACGACGATTCTGTATGGGTCCACACACACACACACACACATACATACACACACACACACACACACATTTTCTCTAAGTTACTGAGGTTAAGGTTAGGTGTATCATTAATTAGCTAGAGTGATCATTATGTCAATGGAAGGTCCTCACAATGGTAGAGAGACAAACTTGTGTGTGTATGTGTTTTATAAAATAAGTAACATGTACATATCTAACAACACTCACCAGTGTTTATATTATATTGTGTAGCATCATCAGTATGCCTTTACTGTGTGATATATTTCTTAATAACATCAAAATAAGAAAAATATATATATCGAAATGCTGAAAAAATGTGAGTGATATCCCACGAAATCCCTCACCAAAAATATTTATTCTAAAGCTGATCATTAAAGGCTTGATGTTGTAACACAATGTAACAGTCTAGCTGCATTTTCTAATCCACTGGTATTAATCTGGGGTGGAGGTTTGTGGTCAGCACAATGGCCATATGCCCATGGTCTAGTCTCAGTGTTAAGCGATTTATCCAAAGCCAAATCCAAATTCATTGGGGAACTTGCTGTAAATGTTGAAACAGTTTACACTTACATTGTTTCTGTAGAAAGAGGAAAAGTCTGTCGGGCAATATTTCTGCATTACACTGACTGCATTTCTTTTTAAATTGACCCTTTTTAAAAATCACTATATGCATTTTCTATGATATTTAATTGTAACTGATAAACAAACATTAACTTGAATTTACTTGGTGCTGTATGTTTGAACATGCATTATTACTAGTGTTGCACCGATAGCGACCCTTACACCCAGTATCAGTATCAGTATCAGCAATACAGCACCAATACCATGAAGCGGTGACTGACACATGCGCGCCACAAGATGAAGCTTAAACGAAGCCAGCAGCATGCCTGGGGTGTGGGATTATTTCTCGCTTGAGATGAGCAGTAGCAGAATGCCTGCTGCAAAATATGTAACACCAGTATTTAAGGGGTGGCTGAAATGTACATATAACCATACCATAAATACTATTATTTCAAGCTTATTATATCTTATTTGGGATACAGAACACTGCTTTTACCAAAAGAAAGACACACAAATCTATAAAAAGTGGAACACTACAAATATTAAGATTTATAGGCACCTCTCGAGTAGTTTAGTTAGATAGAGTTGGTATCAGTACTTGGTATTGGAAGATGCTTGAACATCAGGTATTGGAAGGAAAAAGGTGGCATCGGTGCATCCCTAATTATTACGTATACCCATAATCCTACGATGACACTACGATGGCTGCAATATGGTGCTTTAGGATAGCTCTTTTTTATTACATATTTAACCCTGATACTACTAGGGTTTAACTATTGTGCTTTATGGTGTCACATTTAAACTTAATGCTGCTATAGTTTTACTCTGTTTATTACATACCTAATGTCACAACTGTGGTTTTAATATGGTGTTTTATGGCAACTAATGCTTGAAAGTTTGGGAACCCTCTAGAACTGGCTATGTTTCTGCTTAAATATGAGCTAAATCATTAACAGATTTTCACACAAGTCCTCAAACTAGCCAAAGACAACCACATTTTAAAAAATGAGACAAAATATTATACTTGGTCATTCATTTGTTGAGGAAATTGTTGATCCAATATTACATATCTGTGAGTGGCAAAACTATGTGAAGCTTTGTTTTATTATCTAGTGCAACCCCCTTTGTTCAGCAATAACTGCAATTAAACGCTTTTGGTAACTGTTGATCAATCCTGCACATCTGCTTGGAGGAATTTTAGCCCATTCCTTTGTACAGAATAGCTTTAACTCTAAGATGTTGGTGGGTCTCCTTGTATGAACTGCTTCTACAGGTCCTTCCACAACATTTCTATTTGATTAAAATCAGGTCTTTCAAAACATTTACTTTATTAATCTTTAACCAGTATTTGATAGAACAACTTGTGTGCTTATAGGGTTGTTGTCTTGGTGCATGACCCACATTCTCTTGAGATTCAGTTCACACAGTTCATTTTAACTTTGGATTTGCTGGTATATTTCAGAATGCATTGTTCCATCCTGGCCCAAATGCAGCAAAACAGGACCAAACAATGTTACTACCACCATTATGCTACACAGATAGGATAAGGTTCTTATTCTGGAATGCAGTGCTTTCCTTTCTCTAGACATAAGGCTTCTCCTTTAAATGAAAAAGCTTTATTTTGGTCCCATCTATCCACAAAACATTTTCCTTATAGCCTTCTGGTTTGTTCTTTTTGGAGAGCAGTGGTTTTCTCCTTGCAACCCTGCCATGAACATCATTGTTGTTCAGTGTTCTTGTGATGGTGGACTCATGAACATTAACATCAGCCAATGTGAGAGATGCCTTCAGTTGCTTAGAACTTACCCTGGATTCCATTGTAACCTCACAGCCTATTACATGCCTTGCTCTTGCAGTGATCTCTGTTGGTCGACCACTCCTGGGGAGGGTAACAATGGTCTTCAATTTCCTTCATTTGTACACAATCTGTCACTGTAGATTAGTTGAGTTCGAAACACTTAAGAGATGGTTTTGCAACCTTATAAAGCAGAATGAGTGTCGGCTGCTCTTTTTCTGAGGTATCTCATTTGTTGGTGCCATGATATACTTCCACAAACATGTAGTATGAAGATCAAACTTCAATAGATACATGTTCTTTAAATACAACAGGTTGTCAGATCGCACTGATTGAAAATAACTGACTAATTTCACCTTCAAATAAAGTGCAATGCTAGAGGTTCACATAATTTTCCCACTCACAGATGTCATATTGGATCATTGGCCCATAGATAAATGGCCAAATATATTGTTTGTATCAATTTGTATTGTATTGGGTTCTTTATCTACTTTTAGAACTTGTGTGAAAATGTAATTGTTTCCATGCACCACTGTACTTAGTCAACTATGATACGACTATGCTATGGATTGGAAGCGTTTACTGCCTGCTACATGTGACTGCTACATATTTACTTTGGTCCTATTGGTAGGCTAAATATCGTTGTTATAGTCTCCTGTTGATATAATTTTATCGTTGCACTCATTTTAAATTACACAAAACCAGTAACTGTTTTTGTTCGTAAGGTTGTTCTGGTCTGTAAATAAACACTCAAACACGGCATACAAACTCACCTGTACCACTCGAGTCCTTTATGGTAGTTGCGGTCGAAGAAGTGAGGCTCTGCCCCCACGGCGCGGATGTCGGGGTGCACGCGCAAAAACTCGAGCAGCGCGCGCGTGCCGCCTTTCTTCACCCCGATGATGATGGCTTGTGGCAACTTCTTCGTCTCCGTCCCGTTGGAGACACCTGTTGCCGTGACCTCTTCCAGCGTCCTCAGCTCGGCCCTGGGTTCGTCCCACTCCTCCGCCCTGCTGTCTAGCTCGTTCTCGTTGTTTAGCAAGTCCCTGGAGAGCGTTTTGAGAGAAACGTCCGGCTGAGGCTTCATAACGGAGTTTTCAGAGGACATCCGCATCCCAAGCGAGCCATGCGCAAACCTGGGCATGGTGGCGCAATAGCCGGCGCAGCAGTACAGCATGTACGCCCAAAGTAAAAGCATGATGCAGACCGCAAAAAGTCTACTTTTGGCTGGTTGAAACGATACAGCGCAGGTCGCGTGCCAGTAAAGCAAGCTATATTCCATAAGAGCGCCGGTTACGCCACAGCGTCCCGCTACGCATATTGGCAAGGTCGTGCGTATCCCCTAACCCCCGCAGAAATCTTCAAAACATGGAAACATTCCCGAAGATGAACAGAGGGAAGGAAGTGAATTCCGTGTTGTGCCGAGTTTCACAACATTTTGACCAAACTTTGGAGGGAGGGGAAGCTACTCTCCACGTCTCTGCACAAGTGCGCCGTTTACTCTAGTGAGTGAGCAGCGCTGAGAGCGCGTGCATAAGCGATCACACACAGAGGGAGGAGTAGTTACACATCCGCTGACCAATCAGACCCCAGAAGCGCACAGACAACTTCATTTCAATTAGACGACCCTTATCAGATCTTCTCGGCATAGCACCAGAGTAGAAATATCATTTCCAGTCCAATTTCATTAGCCCACACGAATCAAGAAAAAAAAGTGGGACTGTGGTAGCCTAGCGGGTAAGGTACTGGACTCTGGATTGAAGGTTCAGGGTTCAAATCCCACCTCTGCCAAGCTGCCACTGTTGGGTCCTTCAGCAAGACCCTTAAACCACAATTGCTTGGATTGTAAGACTGTACCAATTGGAAGTCGCTCTGGATAAGGGCGTCTGCTAAATGCTGTAAATGTAAAAATAATACAATTTGAGTGTATAATTTGGCAATATGGACTGCAATGATCACTTTTACCTTTTATAAATCACAATCAGAATCGCTTTATTTCGTAAGTATGTTACACATACAAGGAATTTGTCTTGGTGAGTGCTCACAAGTATGACATACTCTAGCTTACTAAGCAGACCAGACAGCACATAACTATGTACAACTATTAAACTAAGGACTATATAAAAAATAAAGTACAATAGTAGAATAGACAATAATATAGGAGCAAGTGTGAAAGTAGGCAATTAGTTGATTAATTAATGAATTGATTATGCTAAATTGTCCCCGATCTGAATATATACTGTATATGAGACTAGCTTCGGTATAACCTTGAGTGTTGATGTAACATTGAGTCTGTCATTGAATGCTGAAGAGCGATGTTAAATAAACAAACAAAAAATAAGCAAGGGGTGGTGTTACTCTTCTGCCATCCACTAATGCATAGGGGCTTGTGTTCTTTAAGTGTTGTTGTAGGTGTGTGGGGTTCCTCAGGGTATTGCCATGTCTGCATCATATTTATTTATTTTTTAAGTGGCTAGAACGTCTGCTGCACATTGTGTAACGCTGGAATGAACACCAGTTCTGTGTGTGTGTGTGTGTGTGTGTGTGTGTGTGTGTGTGTGTTCTCTGGTCAAGGGGCTCTTAAAATCTGGCACGTACATAGTTCACCAGGATTAACCGGATTACCACTGAGCCGCCATGTTAGAGTCTCAGCAGAACTGCTCTTACACTGCCTGCTAATTCCTTCATCTCTTTCTGCACTCTGTGTGAGTAGGGTGTGTCATGTTTATATATCACTACAGGGACAAAATATCAGAAAGCTCTGACATTTTTTATCCTTCTGCTGGTCCTCATAGGGACAGCTGATTATTTACACAAACTGCAACTTTCTTTTGAAAAACCAAAGTGTCAAGATAAACTTATCTCCATAAGGTGACTAATGTCATTAAGTCACCGAGGTTAAGGGTAGAGCGTAAGGAAAGGTGTAGCATGGAGGTGTAGTAGGTGGGACTGTGGTGGCCTAGTGGTCAAGAAACTGGCCTATAAAACAGAATGTTTAGGGTTCAAATCCCTCCTCTGCCAAACTGCCACTATTGTGTGCTGGGTCCTTGAGCAAGACTTTAATGCAGTTGCTTAGATTGTATTAGTTGCTCTGGATAAATGCTATAAATGTAAATGGAAGTCCCCACAAGGACAGAGAGATGTGTGTGTGTGTGTGTGTTCCCAAATGCCCCAAAACAATATAAAGCTCTGACTTTGTTTACCTTGTGAGGAAATTTTATTTTATTTATTTGTTTATTTATTTTTACATGAACTGCAACTTCATTTTGAACAAAAAAAAAAACAGAAATCAAAATATTTGCTTTAGGTTACTGAGGTTAAGGTTAGGTGTAGTATTAATTAGCTACATCAATCATTATGTCAATGGGACATCCCCATAAAGATGGTGAGACTGTGTGTGTGTGTGTGTGTGTGTGTGTGTGTGTGTGAGTGCGCAAATTGCATGAACAAATGATCTCACACTCACTTTTAACTATGATGAGTTTACTTAGACTTACTGATACATTGCCAAAAACAGCAGAATCAGCATTTTAAAACTTTTTTAACATTTTAAAAATAAGAGTAATTACATTATTTGTGTTCAATGAGATTGAAATCTAATAATGTTTTTTCTTGAAATCTTTATCATGCAACTTTGTGGTCACTATGGTCAGAACAACATAAATACCATTATGATTTACACCATTAACCATGAATTCCAACACATAACTTTTTGATTTGTGTGTTGTGTTCCAAACCGAACTTAATATCTATTATTGTGTCATGGTGATTCCACAAGTTACACCAGCAGTCAAATCAAGCTTTATTAGATAAAGAATAGTCAGTGTATCTCAGTTAATTTATGTTTTAGTCTGTGCATTAGGCCCTGTACTTTTATTGCCACATCTTGTACTGCAGTTAAATCCTAATTTTGCCTCACAGCTCTAGGGATCCCTGGTTTGATCCTGGCCTGGACACCGTCTGTGTGGTTTGCATGTTTTGCCCGTGTTTGAATGGTTTTTCTTCCAGGTACTCCAGGTTTCTCCCGCATTCCGAAGACCATGAATTGGAGATACATGACAGTACTCGTTCTGCTAATGTTCTGTGCCAGTATAAAATTATAGACAATCATTAGACAAGCAAGTTTTACACAATGGCCCACCTTAGGATATTTTGACTTTGTGATGGGAATCCAACAATAAACATAAATGCACATGAAGCAGAAACCGTACACTGAAGTTTGGATTTCACATTTTTGCAGGCAAATGATATGCAGTACTCTCATGCACTCGGATGAGGAAGTCAGCAGTGTGTGACGCAGTCACGTGGCTGGAGTGATGAGTGCTGGGAAATGTAGTGAGGGAAAGCCTTGGTTGTGCACTAATCGTTTTTAGTTTGTCACTTTCGATACATTATTCAATAAATGACATCAGATATTAAACACTTTATTATGAAATAGGCTTTCTGTTAATGCCCAACATATTTAAGGTACACTACGCACTACAGTACTCTCCAGCACTCGGCAGTGCATGATGTAGGGAGTCACGTGGTGGGAATGATGGTCTTGTTTTAAAGATGTTTAATATAGGCTGCACTATGATATATACAGTATATATTAAACTCCTCGATTTATGATACATTCAACTTATGATGGATTTGTCAGAAAGTATCCCCGTCGTAAATCAGGGAGTACCTGTATTTAAATTAGAGTAAAGATTTGACAGTTTATGACAATGGTTTGTTATCCCAGTGGGTGGAGTGTTATACATAATGTTAATGGTCATTCACAGGTAAGAGTTGTGTGATCTAATAATGATATTTATAACACATGTCGACATAATCTTATCTAATAATCTTGTTTTTTGACAATGAATGGTTTAGATCTGATCCCCATCATCTTAATGCCCCCGAATATACAACAGTTTCTGCATTTGAAATGAGTCTGGCACTATGTACTGGCTGTCCTCTAAAATCGTAATGCATAGATATTAAGCATAACACTTTGTTAATACCGGTAGTTAAAATGTTCAAGTTTGGCATGTCGTGGAAGACCCCTGATCCCTGTCTTCTTTCTGACAAGTTCACGCCTGCTTCCCATGTGTTAATTACATGACATGCTGGGTTAAGTTTAAAACTGTGACAAAGGGAAAAGTACAGCACCAAGTGACAGAGCGAGTGTAAGACAGATGGGTACAGCAGGGTGACAATATACTTTTTTACCACTTTAATCTGCAGTTGTTGGTTCCTCACCAGTGCCTCCGTTTTAATTGATTGTCACATCAAAGTGGCACAGAGATGGTGAGGACGAGACAGTGGAGTCGAAACTAAAGATACCTTAGGGGAAGGAACAAGTACAGACATCTTGAACACACAGTTGATCAGCATCCAGAAAACCATATGTGCAGATCAGTTCCATTTGTTCTGCTCTGCGATGCATGGAGACGATCCCACACACATTCACATGTTCAAACACAAAAGACGCCTGTTTGTTTTCAGTGGGACTCCGGGGCACTTTGAGTGACACATCAAAGAGAGCCCTGGTCCTGAACATCTTCCTTAATAGGATGTTACTATACACCATTAACATGTGTCCCCTCAGCTACAAAATCCCCTCCAGAGCCTTCTGGTCATATGTATTGTAAAAAAAAAAAAAAAAAAGAGTGGAGTATTGTAAATAGTTACTGCGTTGGTTTCAACTAGTTTCATGGCTCAATTTAAATCTTAACCATATTGCAAAAATGTGCATTTATGCTGGGTACTTGGAAAAATACACCATGTACATTTAAGCACCCATTAAGGAACATCCGTTCATATTGCATTGCCTGTTCTGAAAATGAGCGGGTTCGATCCCAGGTGGAGCGGCCTGGGTCCTTTCTGCGTGGAGTCTGCACAGTCCAAAGACATGCATTAGGTTAATTTATTATGCTAAATTGGCCCAATCTGAGTGTATATGCTGCGTGTTTGCGTTTGAGTGTGTGTGTCAGGACCTGCCTGACAAAGTGAAGTACACCAAAAGATCCTTAAAAGCTACACATCATGCTGAGATCCAAAGAAATTCAGGAACAATTTAGTTAGAAAGTCTGTAAAGGGTTATAAAGCCATTTCTAAAGTTTTGGAAGGTGGGTGTCCCATTACATCTGGCGTAAAAGTAACACAGCATTTCAGAAAAAGAACATTATACTTATACCAACAGTAAAATATGGTGGTGGTAGTGTGATGGTCTGGGGCTGTTTTGCTGCTTCAGGACCTGGAAGACATAAATGGATAAATGGAACTTGTTGTGATAAATGGATCTATGAATTCTGCTGTCTACCAAAAAATGCTGAAGGAGAATGTCCGGCCATCTGTTTGTGACCTCAAGCTGAAACGAACTTGGGTTCTGCAGCAGACAAGATCCAAAACACACCAGAAGTCCCACCTGAATGGCTGAAGGAAAAAAACAAAATGAAGACTTTGGAGTGCTAGTGCAAAGTCCTGACCTGAGTTCTATGAGATGCTGTGGCATGGAATTAAAAGGCCGTTCATGCTCAAACCCTCCAATGTGGCTATTAAAAACAATTCTGCAAAAGATTTGAGTGGACAAATTCCTCCCACAACGCTTGTGTAAAAAGGGAACTCATTGCAAGTTTACCCAAAAGCTGGTTGCAGTTTGTGCTGCTACGGGTTAGCCCAACCAGTGATATTAGGTTTAGGGGGGGCAATATTTTTCACACAGGGCCATGTAGATTTGGATTTTTTTTTCTCCCTTAAGAATAAACCACCTTCATTAAAAAACTGCATGTTGTGTTTACTTGTGGATGTCTTGACTAATTTTAAATTGGTTTGATGTTCCGAAACACTTAGTGTGAAAGGCATGGCCAAAAAATAGGTACGGGAAGCAAAACACCTTCTTTTCACACCAATGATATATGTATAACTTGTATATTCCAGTTAACACTTGTATGGACTAAAGTATATTTTAAAGCGGATTTACAAATGGTTAGCTTTAGTTAGATTTAGAAAAACAGAGAAATTGGAAAACTCATGTAATGAAACATGTTGCTTGCAAAGTGGATGGATCTGTCAGGATGTCTTCATCCAAACTAAATCAGAGGATGATCACAGGTACTACATATTATTAGACATAACTGACAGAATTGGTTTGTTACTAATGTATATATTATTTAGTTGCTAAAGTCAGTAGGTAGGGATGCTCTTACTGAGTTTGGAATCTTTGGGTGTATGGTGGAGGTGGGCATAAAACAACTATAAGGGTAAAGCAAAGCCTTCGGAAACTAATACGGAAGTTTTGTTACAAACAATTAGGAGTATAGCTGATTCCTGACAGTAACTAAACCCTCTACTGTGGAAAGCAAATGTTGGGGATTTTGCTGACATCACATAAAAACCATGGGTATGACAGGAGCATAGATGCCAGGACCTTTGAAAATCTATAGTTTTTTTTCACCCAGAGCACAAAAACTAGTTTAAAAATTTCCAGTTCAAAAAGTTGCATTTTCAGTGGTAAACATCAGCATTGCATGGTGGAGACCAAAAAGCTACAGAAAGTTTTAAATTATTTAAATTAAAAGCATGATTACACAAAAGCCCTATCTGGACCTACAAGTAAGTGTTTCACCAAACTTGGCAGTGCTCAGATCATTTTAGTCCCATCCATATGCACATCTCTATGATTTTACAGGCAGATGTCACATTGCATTAAAAGAAAAAAAAAGTTTTTTGGCCAGTGCTACTTGCTGAGAGAGTTCTAGCCAGTGAATGAAAGTCATTCCAAATCTACAATGAATATTTCTTTGAACCACTAAAATGAACTGGATGCAGGGTGCACTGTGAGAGTACACTATTTAACTGGACTGGGTGTAGGGAGAACTCTAATCTCACATCAAATGGAGAGCCATCAAGGAGAAGAAACAATACAAAAAGCCAGATAGTGATCATATTTAACCATGCACAATATATATACAGTGGGGTAAAAAAGTATTTAGTCAGCCACTGATTGTGTAAGTTCTCCTACTTAGAAAGACGAGAGAGGTCTGTAATTTTCATCATAGGTACACTTCAACTATGAGAGACAAAATGAGAAAAAAATCCAGGAAATCACATTGTAGGATTTTTAAATTTATTGTAAATAATAGTGGGAAATAAGTATTTGGTTCAACTCAATACTTGAGACATTAAAGCTGATGTGGAATAAAATTATTTTATTCCTAAAATGGGTGCACAATATTGTGATTTTTATATTGAGGAAAAAAAATATCATTTTGGCAATTTTCATACAAACCTGATCAACAAGATCATTGTGCTGAAAACTTTACAGTCTTTATTCATCCATGTTCAGGTCTGTCGCTCAGTTTAAATATTATATTAAAATATTAAATGTCTAAAAATTCCCTTCAGCATGTTAACCCATGTGATCCAAGCCCAGGTAAACTTTGTGCCCTTATCCCTCAGAGAAAGACTTAAATGTATAGCTTCTTGTTTAAGACCACACACTTGAGTCCTACTACACTCACCTTGACTTGCAACAATTGCACTGAATGAATGAAACAATCCAGATAGAATTCATCTACTGGTGCTGACAGAATCACTTTTTCAAGAGTGGCGAGAAGCCGCCACTGTGGCTTTTGTTTTTGTACCCTTTTACAATTGTATATGTAAACAATTCAGCCATGCAACTGGGACATACAAGTCTGGACAGCCTAATCCTATCCATTTAACATCATTTTTTACCCAGTAAGGAAAAAGCAAATGGCATGTACAATAAATATCACTGTTGTGTTAGGAATTTAATTTAAATTAATTTGTGGGGTTGCCAATGTCTCATGTGATCCCTCTTGGCTGTGTTTCCTACCAGTTCTCCTCTTTCTAGCTATGCTGCTATAGCTAATGCTGCCGGGGTCTCATGCTACACTTGGCATCAGTGATTGACATGGCATCAGTGATTGTTAATAGACACTGTGCTCTTAATCAATAACTAATTACATTTTCTGTTTTCTCTCCGACTGTGTTCCGGCAGTCCCAGCCCCCCACACATGATGTTATTGATGGCGCTCCAATGTGCATATAATATCTCACATTTTATTCGACATGACTCCATGACTTTAGTCGTCTAGATTTAATCATCATACCAGGGGGCCACTTAAGTCGATGTTGCATACTCACATTTTCTTCGAACTTGACTCCATGACTTTAGTTCGCTCTGAGATTTAGCATTGACGCCGCCCAGGAGGTTGGGTCCCTTTTTTTGAGTTCTTGGTCCTCCCAAGGTTTCTTCCTAAGAACTAGGGAGTTTTTCCTTGCCACTGTCGCCCTAGGCTTGCTCAATTTGGGATTGGACGTAATTATTAGGAGATAATCTAAACTTGTAAAGTTGCTTTGAGACAATGCTCCATTGTAAAAAGCGCTATATAAATAAATCTGACTTGACTTGACTTGAATTTAAGACTGTGACCTACTGAGGCTATAAACAGTCACAGTCACTAATATGATAAATAATGATCTTCTATATGTTCTATAGATAAATTAATCAACCATTTCTTGTATACAGTCGGTCACTATACTGGACTATGGATCTGAAGGTCCAGGGTTCAAATCCCACCTCTGCCAAGCTGCCACTGTTGGGTCCTTGAGCAATAATCCACAACCGAATAAGGGAATAAGGGCATCTGATAATTGATGTAAATGCTATAAAATTCAGAAAATATACAGACTTGAGAATACTAACAGAGCTCATGTTGGGAGGATTCAGAATGCATGGAGCAAGAACAAGAAGAAATCAAAAAACATATTGAACAGCATGCCAAGTGGTTTATCTGGCCAACAATACACAGGAACTATGAACAATAAACTTACAGTGTAGCATTAACTATGAATCACTACCAGCTCTCACTACAGTACAATAATATGATTTTAAAGTGATCAACATTTCAACCTAATCAAAATCTGGCAGCAGGTGAGTATTACAATGAGTACTTAATCACATTGAAACTCAAGACAATTATGCTTGATTGCTTTAATTACCCAAATTTCTGCAAATTCCTCCATGAAAATCAGGTAGTTGAAGGTTGAGGTTGAAGGATTTACGAACTTGTTTGATTAATTACCTTGGACTGGGCTGTTTCATAATAGGGCTAGAGTACTTGCCAAGTGTATGCAGACTCAAACATTTCCAGTTTTGCCCAGGTTAGCATGCTATAGGCATGTGCATAGCTTCTTTCTACTTGGTTGCCAGAGGATGTGTCTCCCAGCATGAAGCACCTTGACCTTGGTTACAGGTCAAAGGCTGTTGTGCCCTTTTATGTGGATTTGGCTGTGAATACAGACCCTGATGATACCAGTGCCTCTGGTTATCTCTGCCTTTCAAGTCCAAGCCTTATAATAAAAAGCAGACCGGGATATAAACACAGCAGCAAAGTCATGTTGATTATCCCCAAAGCTGTATATGATATATAGTGGAGGACTTAAATGTAATGTGTATCCGAATCCTGCAAACAGACAAATAAACCCTTTTGCTTACTGATGATGTTGATTGCTGAGTGGATTGCTGGTCCCCTCAGGTCAGATAGAGGCAACACATGATAAGAGGCTTCCTCAAATTACAGAGCACAGTCTTCCCTAAGTGGAGTTCAACCAGAGGCCAGGAAACTAAGTACATCCATTAAAGCATCTAGACCATACTCCAACCTGCATTCCTACAGACAAACGTCAAGAGGAATAAAATCGGATTATTACTTGCATTCAGTGTCCCTAAACAGGACTAAACAGGACAACTTTAATTTCTGGAGTGAAATACCACTCGTGAGTTGGCAGTCCAACATGTATTCATGCGCAAGGGCAAGAAGGATATCCGACCTTTCTCACTGAAGTTTTATTTATTGAAGCATTAGCTGAGAGCAGTATTAAACACTACTGGTTCTGTGAGATCCAATCACAACATGGGGGTGGTGGTGGGTAGCAGCGCGTTTCAGGGTATGTTTTGAGGAGATTGGGGTTTAGCCCACAATGTAGTGGGGGTTGTGCTTGCAGTGGAGATCATCTGCCAATTTGTTTTGTTTGAATATCAATTTTTCATACTTTGTATTAATATTATGGCACATTACTACATAAAAAAGTGCATTTCTTAGTCATTACAAAGGCTTAAAGCTTAAGTTACTTTCTCTTTTGGAGAAATAAAAAAAAAAAGTTTGCAGTGTGTTTTCCCCCTTAGTCTGCTATCTCTCTCAAACGAGTCGAGAGTTCCATCTGAGTCATTTATGTAACTTAATACAAGGGCAAAATGTTAGGGAAGATCGCTGCAAGCCATCCTGGCACGTTAGCCTTGCAACTTTTGGACATGGAAATTTGTGTATAAGGGACCACATTGCACTACAACATCAGAATAAAAAAAACATTGAATACACATGTAAGAGTAATGTGACTGATTTTCTCGTGTATACAAAAACCAATTGTACAGTTACTATATTATGGGAAAATGATAAGGTTAATATACTAAGTTTAGTATACCAAATAAGTGATATATGTGCACACATTGCAAAAACACAGGTCAAAGAGTGCTGTAACTCGGCTGAATATTAAAGCCAAAAAGATCGTTTGGGAGCTGAAAAGTCAACTCACAAAAAGAGCCAGGAAGGAAGAATTTGCATCATACTATATAACTTGAATGCGGTGAAAAAGTCCATTGCATTGAAAGCCAAGTAACTCAGCTATGCCTAATGGATGAGAAAGGGACTCATAAAGAGGGGTGGTAACAGCAACAACTCATAAGTTGCTGGTTGCTTTCAAAGCAAAGGGCGATTTTCGCTGGCATTCAAAGTTGTTATAAACCAGCCCCCTTCATGTCCTGACTGGTTGCATATAGAAGGACTCTGTGTAATATGCCCCTCTGAGACATTTCAATAAATAAAACTCCCAATCCGCTCCCGCCTGCCTTCTAAGCAGACAAAACGGGCTACTGTGGCATAATAAATCAATTACATTCCTCCCAGGAACCAGCATAAAAAAATGTATCCACGGCAGAGTGGTTGACCCCGTGCAATGATACTGTCTGCATAGCCGCTGTCTATCAGTATAACCATGCTAACATTTTGTCCACTGTGAAAACTGTCTTCAATGGACACTAGACATGGAATTGGAGCAACGGAGGAAGAAGGTCTTCTGGTTTGAATTAAATCTGGTTTTCTGTAAAGCATGTGTACATTGGGGATATAAGCACGATTTACCTGGAAGACGACAAACTGGTGGGAGGGAGAGTGGGGATGCTCTGGACATGTTCTCATGGAACCTTGGGTCTGAGCATTCATATGGACATCAATTTAAGGACCTGCACTGCCTAATTACTGTATTTGTTGGTTTTTTGAAGTTTTGGTTAATTGGTGGGGTATACTCCATATTAGATTATGGACTAAGCATATACCTGTGATTGCTTCATGTCGCTGCCATTTCTTCCACCCAGAGCTGGAAAAGAAAGAAAGATTGGCTGTTGTGATGTTCAAAAAAAAACCAAAAGCACCTTTGGAAAATCTGTGTCTTTAGGAATCAAAATATTTTATAATGAAGTCATTATAACAGTGGACAGGAAATAAAAAAAGATGGTTGTAGCGTTTCTACTTAGGGTCTCCACAGGTTCTAGGATCGCATTCTGCCGTTGTGTAAAAATCATAAACTCTCAAGTTTTTTTTGTGGAGAGCGGTACAAAAACAGTCAACACAGTGGTGACACTAAAGTTTGTGAACCCTTTAGAATTTTCTATATTTTTTCAACAAGTCCTACAAGTAGATAAAGGGAACCCAGCTAACAAACACAAAAAATATTATACTTGGTCATTATTTATTGTGGAAAAATGATTCCTATTACCATATTAGAGAGGGCAAAAGTAGGTGAAACCTTGGCTTTCCAGTATCTGCTGTGACCCCCCCTGTGCAGCAATAACTGCAACTAAATGTTTTCCTGTAAACGTTGATCAGTCCTGCACACCGGTTGAGGAAAATTTTAAGCCCATTCCTCCAGACCACACCCCAGAACAGGCTTCAACTCTGGGATTTTAGTGTTTCTTGACCATTAACGGCTCACTTCAGGTCCTTCCACAAAATTTCGCTGGATTAAGGTCAGAACTTTGATTGGCCTTTCCAAGAAACATTACTTTAGTTTTTTAACCATTCCTTTGGAGAACGAACTTGTGTGGCTTAGGGTGTTTGTCTTGCTGCATGACCACCTTCTCTTGAGAATTAGTTCTATGGACAGACTGTCCTTTTGATATTTTCCCTTTAAGAATTCTTGATATAATTCCGATTCATTGGTTCCATCAATGATGGCAAGCCGTTTCTGGACCAGATGCCAGTAAAACAGGCCCAAACCATGATACTACCACCACCACGTTTTACAGATGGGATAAGGTCTGTGCTGGAATGCAGTAGGTTTGTTTTGCAGTGTTTTCCTTTCTCCAAATATAACGCTTTTCTTTTAAACCAAAAAGTTCTATTTCTGACTCATCTATCCACAAAACATTCTTCCAATAGCCTTCTGGCTTGTCCACATGATCTTTAGCAAACTGCAGATGAACAGCAATGTTCTTTTTGGAGAGCAGTGGCTTTCTCCTTGCAAACCTGCCATCCACACCATTGTTGTTCAGTGTTAACATTAGCCAATGTGAGAGAGGTCTTCAGTTGCTTAGAAGTTCCCCTGGGGTCCTTTGTGACCTCGCCAACTACACACCTTGCTCTTGGAGTAATCTTTGTTGGTCGACCACTCCTGGGGAGGGAACAATGGTCTTGAATTTCCTCCATTTGTACACAATCTGTCTGACTGTGGATTGGTGGAGTCCAAACTCTTTATAAATCATTTTGTAACATTTTCCAGCCTGATGAGCATCAACAACTCTTTGTCTGAGGTCCTCAGAAATCTCCTTTGTGCCATGATACATTTTCACAAACATGTGTTGTGAAGAGCAGACTTTGATAGATCCCTATGCTTTAAATAAAACAGGGTGCCCACTCACACCTGATTATCATCCCATTTATTGGAAACACCTGACTCTAATTTCACCTTCAAATTAACTGCTAATCCTAGAGGTTACCCACATACTTTTGCCACTCACTAATATGTAATATTGGATAATTTTCCTCAATAAATAAAAGACCAAGTATAATATTTTTGTCTCATTTGTTTAACTGGGTTCTCTTTATCTACTTTTAGGACTTGTGTGAAAATCTGATGATGTTTTAGGTCATATTTATGCAGAAATATGGAAAAATCTAAAGGGTTCACAAACTTTCAAGCACCACTGTACATTACAAAAGCATGGACCATGCACAGTTCTCAGAAAAATATCTCAAAATATCATGTTGTCATATTGCAGGCTTAACCTGTCTTTACCTGTGTCTGATTCACCCAAAGCCAACAAATTCCACACAATTAAAAGTCTCTTCCAGTGACTTTTACTGAAGACTAGGTTCTATATTTTAGGACTGAATTTATGGCAGAATGTCCCACTGTGGAAGCGCAAAAATAAACCTCCCTATTCTCAGTGACTTGTTTTGGAAAGTGTTTTGCAATTGTGCAGCTACCTCAGGAATGACCATCTGTAATTTTCTTTAGACCTTTGAGGCAACATTGGCTTCCTTAATGACTAAAGCCTTAGCTCTGATGAATTTCAGCTTTAAACCATATCAACTCAGTGACATGGCCAGCACACAACTACACGATGGCCCAACAATGGTGGTTTCAATCCACATGTACAGTACTGTGCAAAAGTCTTAGGCCACTGTTAGATTTTGTGTTTTAGAAACGGCATATTGACCATATATATCATACTGTCAATGACTGGACCGGAAAATTTCAACCTTGGATTCGTCTCTCTATAATTTTCCTTTCCACTGATCTTCATTCCAATCTTTGGGAGCTTTAGCATATCTTAGCCTTTCACCCTGTTCCCCTTTCTTGGCTACTACCCTTCCCAAAAAATCAGTCCTGATCAAGCATCTTAGGATTGTATAAGGGTCAACTTGGCATCCCGATGAAGCTTCCAAATGCTGCTAAATACTTGCCACTGTAGCCTATAGAAGTTGTTTTTCTGTATTTATCATATACACTCCCTTGCCCTTTTACCAATCAGCATGCGCACCTATCACCCTAAGACCTTTATCACAGAAACACGTACACTTATGAGAGTAGCACCAGCAATGACATCTTTGTGAGTACATTATCTCCAGCACTGCCACGGATGCTATTAGTCTTTTGAAGCCTTTAATGCTTTTAAACTTTTTGATTTTAACTTTTAAAACTAATCTCTAAAGGCATAAATACTAATAATAAAAACACCCCAGTTGGGTGTTCCAATTTATTGTTCTGCTTTTCTGGATTTTAGGAATTATAATATGTGATTGCATTTACATTTTTGTCCAATAAAATATCCATAATTATTTGTGCATGTTTAAATATGCATCGTGTCTGCACATACATATACATACAGTACTGTGCAAAATGCCTAGGTTACCATTATATTAGATATGCCAATTGTATAATGACTATATATAATTATTTCTCAATTTAAATTTAAATTTAAAATAAAACAGAAAATACAGGAAACCTGTATGCGGTATTTAAAAAATAACAAACACTTGAGCAATCGCTGCATCTGGCAGCTACATCGGGATGCCAAGTTGACCCTTCTACATTCTGAAGAAGCTTGATAAGGAGCAATCTTTTTAGAAGCATAGCAGCCAAGAAACCACTTTTCTGGAAGGGGAACAGGGTGAAAAGGCTAAGATATGATAGGATAAAGATTGGAATGAAGAGCAGTGGGGAAAAAGTATCATGGAGTGACAAATCCAAGTTTGAAATTTTTGGGTCCAGTCATCGACAATTTATTATATATGGTCATTATACCATTTCTAAAACAACAAATCTAATGCTGGCCTAAGACTTTTGCACATTACTGTATATGATCATCTTGAATTATTTTAGAGCCTCTACAAAGTGAGTTAAAATGAGAATGAACCCAAACATGTTGGGCTTCCAGGAATAACTTTCAGGGAGAAAGTGGAGATGACATAGCCCAATCTTTCTACTGTTGGAGTTAATGTAATTCGGCTCAGTTTCAACAAGGTCTGACTGTAAATGTGGAATATAAGCTATCTACAGGTATGATAGGTTGTACTTTGTGTTAATTGCTGCAAAATATTCCCATCATTTCAAATGTTGGGATGATGTCAAGGTACTGGACTGTGGACCAGAAGGTCCAAGGTTTAAATC
>JAJAGP010002177.1:0-130679 GCA_025084515.1 Ancistrus triradiatus | reverse complement strand
CTGCCATTGTTCCTCTCAGAGCCAGCTACAGAGTATGTGTGTGTCTGTGCTGCCAAACAGAGTGGAGATAAATCTCTAACAGATGAAAGCCACCCAGAGACCAAATGCCGTTCTCAGTCAAGTGTGCGCTGCTCTGCTGATAAGGACATTTAAACATGCTCAGTTTCTTCTGAACTACGGCTTGCTTTGAATTACACAAGCTGTTGCCAGTTTTTCAGCTTCCACTTCATGTTCTGACTCAAGCTGCTTCATGTTGGTGCTTTTGTAATTATTAGTTTTGTTTCCCGAACAAGATCATTCCAGCTCTTCATTAATTAAAAGTAGTAAACAAAATGATTGCCCCATTTTCGAAATGCTTAAAGGCCATGGGGATAGACCAATAAATTCTCATTTCATGTCATTTCCATGCCATAAAGACAACATTCAGTGAGTTCTCATTTCCTCATTGCCAAAAACATATGGTTTGACATCTAATCAAACTACACTTTGTCTTTCACCATGTCCAAGTTACAGGCTGCTTTTGGGTATAACATCAGAACTTGAACCACACAATAAATGGCTCAATAAAAGGACTCTTATTGGCAGTATCAGAATGAACAATCTGTACTCAACTCCCAAGGACACAACAAACTATCTCCTATGGCTGTAGTACTCAAACCCAGTCTCAGAATCGTTAGTATTTGCACTTGGACTTGTCTCAGCCTTTATTTCATTTAAAATAGTCCTTCATGCAACTAAACCAGACAAGCTAATCTGCATGAAGGAATGGACTAAGCTCTGTGTCCATCCGCTGTCTTTGAAAACACTTTCTTCAGCCGATCTCTGCCCCATCTCTCTTCCCTACACATGGTGACCAGTATCTATAGCACCCAGGGAGGTCTGATGAATCACTTAAATCTGTTATGAACCGTGGCCAGGACCTGGTATTTTCACTGCGGGCGATTTGGACTACATTGCCCACAATCCCTTGCGGGAACAAGAGGTTTACTGACTATGAGCCAACTGCGTTCAGCCAGGAGGAGCTCCTTATGAGCACCGCTCTTCCAGACGCTGACGCACCAGTAATGTCTCGCTTTGCATAGCGTCCCACTTTTCCCTATTTGGATAAAAACTACATCCGCTATTATGTGTTTGACATTGCGGTGCCGCCCGCTTGTGTTTAGTTCAGGCCAGCCTTTCTGTTATAGCTTCCTGTTAGCTTCCTCGGCTAGTGGCTAACCATGTAGCTCTTCGTTCCTCCTGCATTTCAGGGTTTGCTTGGTTAATAAATATTTGTGTTGAGCTGGAATCTGCACCCTTGTCTGCCTCCCTTCCCTTCCTACCCGGCAGACATATCAGAATACTGCTGCCATATAATGCAGACGGCGGATTCCAGCTACTTGCCGGGCGTTACGGACCCGAATCGGTGCCGGGAATTTATTGCCCAATGCAGGGCTTATTTAAATAACTTCCCCTCCTTCCCGGACTCCACATGGTTTGAGTCTCCTCGCTCCCTGAGGACGTCCAGAGCGTCTCCTCGCTCCCTGAGGACGTCCAGAGCGTCTCCTCGCTCCCTGAGGACGTCCAGAGCGTCACGCCGCCCCCTGAGGTTGTCTGGAGCATCTTGCCACAGTCTGAAGGACGTCCTGCGTACATGTTTGCTGTTCTGGACCCTCAGTCCAGCCTCCCATCACCCACCCGTGTCAGCTACTGTGGCAACCAGAATCTCCTTAGACTTCACCAGGAACGGAAGCCTCCAGACACCGCTGGGTTCCCCCAGGTGGTGGGGGCCTTTCTGGGGAGTTTGACGACAGACCTCTTGGATGGGGTACTGTTATGAGCCGCTGCCAGAACCTGCTATTTTCACTGTGGGTGATTTGGACTACAAAGCCCACAATCCCTTGCAGGAACAAGATGGCCGCAGTCTCACCTGGGCCTGGTTTACCGATTATGGGCCAACTGCCTTATAAGAACCACTTTCCCAGACACTGACTCGACAGTATTGTCTCGCTTTGCCGAGTATTTGGTTTATGTCCACATCCCGCTTTTCCCTATTTGGATTACCCCCATTGCGGCTCTATCCGCCGAATTACCTCTTGCTGAACTACCTGGGCTTTCGCCTTGTGGGTTCACTGACTCGGGTATGTGCCCAGCTGCATCCACGATTATATGTTTGACATTGCGGCGCCGCCCGCTTGTGTTTAGTTCAGGCCAGCCTTTCTGTCATAGCTTCCCGGTAGCTTCTGCGGCCAGTGGCTAACCCGGTAGCTCCTCGTTAGCTTACCGCTAATGCCCTTAGCTTCTCGTTAGCTCCCTATGCCTTATTGCTACCCTCTTCTCCTGCGTTTCAAGGTTTGCTTGGTTAATATATATTTGTGTTGAGCTGGAATCTGCACCTTCGTCTGATTCCCCCTTCCTACCCACCAGACATAAAATCTGGGAACACACCTCTGCACCATCCGAGAATTTTATTTATTTTATTAAAACATCTCTGATACATCGTTAAGATTTAGGACTGCAATAAGAGAACACTTGGAGGAGAAAAAAACAAAACAAAAAAAACTTTAGTCAGATTAATCTAAATAACTTCAGTTTGATCACACATTTAAAAACTGATTAACACAGACATGTTACCATATAAACCATTCAGTGGGTGCCAAAAGTCTGAGACCACTAGTGAAAATGCTTCTATTTTGCATTATCCTCAAATTGAATATACCGGTTTTTATTACAAACATAATGATGCAAAACACACCTCTAAGCTTCGCAACAGGTGATAGATGTTATGGATGTTCCTCCATAGTCACCTGACCTAAACCTCATCAAGCACTTATGTTTGCACTTGAAGATGTAGAAAGTCAGCCATTCTGTAGCATCACAAAATGCTCTTTGGAATATTATGAAATCATACTAAGACAATATGGATCATCAGATCTTGCGCAAACTTGTGGAGACCAAAACAGGTTGAGTGTCATTACAGCAAATTCTCAGTTGTGGTTGTTTCCCCCCAAAGAATCAATTTTTCATTAAACTTGTTATACTGATTATGAAAAATTCTATATTAATTTCAAATGCAAAACAGAACCATTTTCACAAGTGGTCTTATGCTTTTGGCCCCCATTATATATAATATATAGATTCTTTGCGGTACTACCATCACAACCTTCATCGCTTCATACTTGTTCACCACCCCTCAGCTTCATGTCTAACAACATGTACATGCTCTTAATAAACTATTTAAGGAATGCAAGACTAATGCAAATAATCTGGTTATGTTCTGCATCACGCTGAAGTATCTTGTTTGCATGTGGCAGCTGCTTTCCCGGACTGTTCCGGCCTACTTTCACCCCTGATTACCATACAGTAGACTATATGCAGTGTATAATCTAGCATATTCACAATATAGTTACTCTTAGTCCTAAATAATTTATTGCTAAATAAGATGTGTTTCATAAAGTTTACATTCACAGACTATATTTGCCTTGCTTAAAAACCCAGAAAAGATCAGCCTATGTTATGTTGTGTTTTAAATGCTGGTATTCTGGTCAAATCAACAAGACCATGCAAGTTCCATGTTGGTTCAAGTTGGTTTATCTTGGTTAGTGCCGGTCTGGTGGTGGATTAGCTCGTGAACTTTCTGGTTGACAAGCATACAAAACACAACAAATGCTGCTCTTTGATGTTTTTTCTAGCACGGAGACATCACCCAAAATGTCTCCCTTATTGTTTTACTGCTCGTAGATGGATGTTCTGTACTTATAGTACACAGAGAAAACGATGATTCTCATTTCTTTGGTGGAAAACAACACCAAAATGGTAATTTTACAGGAACTCTGGCAACTTGATCAAGATAATTCAACACTGTTTTGGGTCAAGGAGACCAAAACTAAGAGAAATATGACCAGACCTGTGAAAAAGTGAAAAAGACAAAACACTTGCACAATAGAAATAACACTGTCAACGTTTATAACACTGCTGCTAAATTAACTTTCATGGGTGTCACCATTTGGTGAAGCGTAAACACTGCAGTTCATGACCAGGTGGAAACTGGGAAGTTCCCCACATCTAAGAAGTAAAATCCATTTGATCAGCTCCTTATTCCCACTTGGAAAATACTTCCAGTGGAAGGCTCTATTTGGAGAAATGTTAATGCTGCAGTTTTACTTATAAACTCGTTCTGCATACATGACCAGGTGGGAACTAGAGTTTTCCCAACATTCAAGGAGTAAAAATCTATTTGAACAAGCTTCCAACTCATAATCCTCACTTAAACAGTCAGAGCTTTTAAAGAGCTCAGACTTCTCCAAGTTGGAATTTGCTATTTTTTAAATCATAGTAGCACCCATATGGCAAGTAAAAACAAGAAATAGAAACATGTTTAAGCCTTTTAAGGAGACTTTTGCTGTTGGTTTGGATGTTAAATCAGGGATTTCCAACATTATCTGCAGGTGTTTCAAGTCAAAAATGAGCCACACCTAGTATTCTATGGCAGAGATGGAACCAGGTGTAGCTCCTGCTTGGTTGGAGTGAAAACATGTAGTCACAACAGCCCTTTTTGGATAAAGACTCACATATTTTGTTTTGAAAGGTTGTGTTTTATTATTTATTTATTTATTTTTTGCATAAAATTTTGATCAGTGCTATTAAAATGGGTTAACATCACATTTTTAATATAAATGAAGAACCAATCAAACTCAGAAACCAAAATAACATTCTTAAAAGTAAATTAGCAATATACATTTATATTACATTAATAGTTTGATAGTGGGTACCAAGTTGAAGGCAGAATCTCAGATATGTTCTTATTAAACCAATGCAATGCAAGGCGGTCTGGGAGATGTAGTAGTAAAACAGTACAGTATCACTAAAATGACATTTTTATTCCTGAATATATTTTTAATGTAGTGAATGCAATATTATTTTTGGCCACCTGTGGTAGTGCTTGTTAATGCAAATATCTAAACGGGCAATCATTGTGATGCCATGGTCAAGATGACCTGCTGAAGTTTAAAACGAGTAACAGAATGGGAAAGAAAGCTGATTTAATCGACTGTGGACGTGGCATTTGTGTTTGTTGTTTCAGAAATTGCTGATCTACTGGGATTTTCACGCACAGTCATCCCTAGAGTTTACAGACAATGGTCTGAAAGAGAGAAAATATCCAGCGAGTGTCAGTTCTCTTGTTGATGTCAGATGTCAGAGGAGAATGGCCAGATTGATTATAGCTAATAGAAAGTCAACAGTAACCCAAAAAACACTCATTATAACCGAGGTATGCAGAAGAGCATCTGTGAAAGCACAACATGTCGAACCTTGAATCAGATGGGCTAAAGCAACAGGAGACCACACTTGATGCCACTCCTGTCAGCTAAGAACAGACAACTGAGGCTACAGTTCACACAACCTCACCAAAATTGGACAATAGAAGACTGGAAAAGCATTGCCTGGACTAAGGAGTCTTGATTTCTGATTTTGATGGTTGGGTCAGAATTTGGTGGAATCAGCATGAAAGCATGGATCTATCCTGCCTTGTATCAATGGTTCAGGATGTCGGTGGTGTAATGGAGAAAAGGATATGAACTTGGCACACTTTGGGCCCCTTAATACCAATTGAGTATTGTTTAAATACCACCACCTACCTGAGTTGTTAACAACATCCATCCAATTCTGATGGCTCCTACTAGCAGGATAATCTAGTGTCACAAAGCTCAAATCATCTCAAACATGACGGTGAGTTCACTGTACTCAAATGGCTTCAGTCACCAGATCTCAATCCAATAGGGCACCTCTGGGATGTGGTGGAACGGGAGATTTGCATCATGTGCATGCAGCTGACAAAGCTGCATCAACCGCATCATGCTCTCACATCAATTTGGACCAAAACCTCTTTGTTCCCTTTATTGAATCTTTGTCACAAAGAAGCAGTTTGAAGGACAAACAGGGCCCACCCCGGTACTAGCAAGGTGTACCTAATAAAGTGTCTGGTGAGTGTATTTTAATACATGTCCATTCATGTTTAGCGTGTGACATAATGTCATAATTAGTCATTTTGTGGTCTGTAAGTATATTTTTATTTGAAAGGTTACTTCACTATGGGAAGCTAATCATTTTATTCACCACCTTAAACTGGAGTTAGGAACAAACTTTCATCCCCTGGCATATTAGGTCAATACAAGGTGAGGCAGATTAAAGTTAGCTCTATAATATGACCACATTAAGAGTGAACTGATTTCCTTTGAAATGAAAGGTCAGGATAAATGGTTTACAAGTGACTGCCCTCTCCTATGATTAATTTTTTTTTCCACCGGCTAACAAACGACTGCATCACTGGCCTTCAGATGAGCCAACAAACAGGAAAATGTCTCTCAGGGAGCTACTTTTTAAAATGTCACCCTTATAATGTCACATCATGGATTAAGTCAACAGAACAAAGTAATTCCCTTTTGGTGTCACCTGATAAATTAGCTTAATTTGTGATAAACCAGGGACCTAATGTTGCTCGGAGTTACCTTTTTGCAAAACTACTAGGAACAAAGAGAGTGCTATTATATTGGAATGTTAATAGCAAATAGTAATAGAGAAAGAAAAAAAACAACTTTTCACTCTTTACTAAAGAAATCTTGGGTGGCAGAGTAATCTTCATTCACTACCTCATTGTCATGTAGACCCATCCAGCCTGGCCATCTGTGGTTCAGACACAATTGGCCATGCCTGAATGAAACAATATCAGCTGTGTACAGTATCTTGGTTAATTAATCAATAATGGTACACTACAGTATCGCATATAGCTCTGCTAAGTCCAAGAATGTATGTATGTGGCGTTTCCACAACGTCCAAATTGCAGAACTTCCAGTTTTGCAGAACTTTATGGACAAAAGTATTGGGAGACACTGCTTAATCATTGAATTCAGGTATTTAATTCAGTCCCATTGCCACAGGTGTATAAAATCAAGCACCTAGCCAAGAAGTCTGCCTTTCCAAACATTTGTGGAAGAATGGGTCATTCTAAAAAGCTCACTACATTTGAGCATGGTTTTGTAATAGGATGCCTCCATTGCAATACTTCAATTCAAGAAGTTAATTCCCTCCTAGATATTCCACAACTATGCTCCAGGAGCTTTGTGGTTATGGGTTTCCATGACCAAGCATAATGCCGAGCATTGAATGGGGTGGTATATAGCATGCCATCACTGGAATCTGGAGCAGTGGAAATGTGTTCTGTAGAGTGATGAATTACTCATCTCTGGCAGTCTGACTGACGAGTCTGGGTTAGCACATTGCAGGAGAACCTTACCTGATGAACTGGATTGTGCCAACTGTAAAGTTTGGTGGAGGAGGGATAGTTCCAGTGAAAGGACATCTTAATGCTTCAACATACCAAGACATTTTGGACAACAACTGTGTGCTCCTTATTAATGCCTATGGATTTAGAATAGGATTTCATAAAAGACCTTGTAGGTATAATTTGCAGGTGTCACAATACTTTTGTCCACATAGTGTATCAGGGACGCAAGAGACACAACTGTACTGTTCTATAAATGTTACCCAAGTTGTATTTTTGCCATATTGTCTTTAACTGTCTGATTCATCTTGTGTACAGGGGAAAATATCATTATCATTTTGGGTGTTTTTTGTCATTGTCATTATTTTATTACTCTCCAAAATACATAATTCACTTTTGCTAGATTTACACATTTGGTAAAATGTCTGTTGGGGTGCTGGAGTACTTCTGTGTAACCAGGGGGTTATCAGCTCGTTATCAGTTTCACTTCTTGTCCCCCTGCTGGATTAAGTGGAAATATAATACAAATAATACAACATAATACAAATGAATAGTATATGTTTTTTACACAATGTCAACAATGATGGGTTTTGTGGCAAGAAACCACCACTTTACAATTTAAAATAATGCAGCAAAACCTTCCAAACCAACTGCTACATACCTACAGCAGGGAATATTCATGCCTCATAATACTATGGCACTGGCCAGCCCAAGATACAGCCAGGTAGTACAAATTAACAATTGCTCATAAAACACAAGATACATGGCATATAACAATTATGCCATTTGGACACACAGAGAGCGCAGATAGGCAGTATATAAATACAGGAAGGAGGACAATGACAAACAAGAGGATTCTGTGACAAGCCCACCCCCACAGTCTTGTCTGCTCAGACTATAAACGTATTATTGCTTTTATTACATCCACCTACCTACCATATAATGGCATTTAATTAGCAAGCTCAGACACTTCACTAATTTCCTAATTGAATACTGAGTTAACTGCATTATCCTGTCACAAGCAAAGACTCCAAGACCCAACTGGTGTGCAAAATCTGGTGTACAATTTATTAATAATGCCACAAAGAACCTGATTTTTGGTTTGGGAAGTTCCATCCAAATGGCATTTAATTATTTAGAAAATCTCATCTAAAAATCCCCTGTCAAGCACACAGTCACGAAGAGACTGGAACACGTTTGTTTATTTGCCAGCTGCTTCGTCTTAAGTGCTTTACAAGTGAGGCAAGTACAATCGAAGCATACAGCTATGAAAATTGATTCGATTGCTATGCAGCTTTTGTTCCATTCCAGGAGTTATTCCAGAGAAGTAACTCTGATACAATGCCAAGAGCTACAAGACACAGCAGGTGCAATTCGGGATACCAAAATTGCCAATTAAGAAAAGAAAAAAGACCGAAAATGGCAAATTGTATGCAAGAAAGAGTTAGGATCAAACAGTAATTCATGGAAAAACAGGGAAGCTAAGATTGCAACCTGATTCAAAACACTTGGGGAACACAAATGGGAAAGCAGTTGTTCATAATAAGAAATGATGGGTCACACATGAGAAGTGGTATTGAGAGAAATTCATAGATCAAGATGAATTCAGACTTGCAGACAAATTCTTTAGATGCTTTCGGGCATTTGCGCTAAGAAGGAAATAAAAATAAAAAGCAATAATCAAGTTTTCCCCATTGAATCTGTGCTCAATACCCCATAATGAGAAGATTAAGGGCCTGACAATAGGGACTGTGGTGGCCTAGTGGTTAAGTTACTGGACATGGACCAGAAGGTCAGGGTAAAATCTCACTTCTGCCCAGGCTGCCACTGTGGTCCTTGAGCAAGGCCTTAACCCACAAGTGCTGGATTGTAAAAATGTATATTAAATTGTAAGTCCTCTGGATAAGGCATATGCTAAATGACAAATTGTAAATGGAAAGGGAAAAGACAATTTAGAAATTTTTGCAAACTTATTGGAAAAAAAAAAACAAATGAAGATTAGATGTTGCATGGGACATAATTTTCAGATAACCTGAAAGTATTCAGAACCTGAAATTTTGTGGCCAGGGCAGAATCTTCCTCAGTTAAAAGACAAATGAAAAGCCCACCTGAGTTGCAAACAAGCATTATCCTCTGTCTGGCTACTCTGCCACAAAGACAGATTGGTGGAGTGCTTGCAGTGATGGTTTTCCATCTGGGAAGTTCTCCAATCTGCACACCGATCTTTGGAGCCAGCCAGAGTGACCATTGGTTCTTGGTCACTTTCTCTTAACCAAGGCCCTTCTCCCCCAATTAGTTGGTTGGTGGGCGACAAAACTCTCGGAAGAGTCCTGGTTGTTCACAGAACTCACCCATGCAAGGATTATTGGAGGCCACTGTGTCTTGGGAAACTGTCAGTGAAGCATAATTTTCAGTCGGTGTTGCCACACATCCTGTCGATGAGCTCTACCGACAGTTCTATCCTCCTCATGGAAAGCTGGAAGACCTGAATTACCACAGTGGACCCAATCAATGGTGTAGAAAATCTCTTCAAATAAATTAAGGAACTCGGGGCTCCCCCAAAGACCTACATTTTAAGTTGTCTTTAGCAAAGGGTTGAATTTACTTATGTCTACGTGAAATTTTAGTTTTTCTTTTGATAATAAAATTCACAAAATATTATTATGGGGTATTGAGTGCAGAAGAATGAGGGGCAAACTTGATTTTATTTTTTTTTTTTAGACAAGGCTTCAACCATAAAACGTTGAAAAAATTGAAAGGGTCTGATGAATTTTCAAAATGCATGGTGTTCTGCGGTCTAAATTAACTACAATACAGAACATTGCAGCTAGCTTGAGTGGCAAGAAAGCTGTCTTTAAAAGGTACGTAGAACGAAGAACGTTATTGCCTGTAGGTAGGTCAAAGTTCTTATCTAGAATGAAGTAAATGTAATGCCACAGAAATCATTTGTGAATGGATGGACTGAACTTTGAGGTCATTGTGCAGTGAAAGGGCCATGGGTAATGATTCTTAAGGAACACCATCATTACATGTTACATATATGATATGAACCCTATGGACAAATTTATTGAGACACCCTTTTGAATTTACTCTTCTTCTATTTTAGCACAAACTCACGCAATAAGAACCATTAATGGAATCTCCAAGACAAACAGGTGGCAATAGAATGGGGTTATAACAGTCTGAAAACAAGTAACTTAACCCACTTTCTGCTCTCCTCAAAACAAAGTCCAAAAAAACACGGACTTTAAAGTATATGAGAAATTTTGTTGGGTGCACCAGAGCCTTGAGCTTTCCTCCACCAGAAACGCTTGAGATTGAACTGGAATGCCAACTGCGAGCCAGGAGGATTGGCAAATGTCAGTGCTAGACCTTAGATTACTTTCCAAATACATCCAAGAAGCCTATAAAAAAATAAACACTGTGGTGGCTGCAAGGAGTGCAGGTATCCAACAAACTTTAAAATATAGCTAAAAAGTCTTCTGTTACAGATCACATAGATTACCAATAGCAACACAGCAATCGCGTGAAGTGACCCTTCAGCCAGACTGGATGACAAAAGGTAGGTCAATGTGAAACAAAAGTGTAGACATGGGGGGACATTACAGCACTTGAGCAGACACCCATAACCAAAGCGGACCTTACTTAATAACAGAATACTTAAATTCTGTAGGACAGACGTCTGTTTATGCTAGCACAAAAAATCAGATTTGCTCCATCTGTGTCTTCAGTCACTGAGAGAGCGCTGGAAAAGCTGTTTAGAAACCTGTTACCTGGCAAACTAACCCTTAAACCCATTTTAACAGTTCCACTTTCCATATAGATGTACTGTATAGTTCTACAATTACAGACTGTAGTCCGTCTACATACTTTATTGATGCCCTTTACTCTGAACTCTAATGATCAGATCAGGTACTATTTGGGTGGTGGCTCAATCTCAGCACTGCAGTGACACTGATGTGGTGGTGGTGTGTTGGTGTGTGTTTTGCTGGTACGAGTGGATCACAGCAGTGTTGCTGGGGATTTTAAACACTTCAGTGTCACTACTGGACTGTAAATAATCCACCTATCAAAATGTTCAGCCACCAGCATCCTGTATTCAGCAGTCTGCAGTAAGCACTGGCAGATTAGAGGATGACTAACACAATGTGAAGCAATATAGTACGTGTTTAATAGAGTGCACCATAAGTGAACACAGCACTGCTGTGTCTGATCCACTCATACCAGCGCAACACACACCAACACACCACCACATCAGTGTCACTGCAGTGCTGAGAATGATCCACCACCCAAATAGTACCTGATCTGTGCTGGTCCTGACCATTAGAGAACAGAGTAAATGGAACTAAATGTATATAGAGAAACAGATGGACTACTACAAAGTCCATCTCTTTAGGAAGTATAATTTTCTTAATAAAAACTTAACTCAGTTTTATTTAGTCAGACATTTAGTGGATGAACCTTATAATTTACTAAATATTTCATTAAATATCATTGAAAATATCATTGAGGCTGTAAGTAATGTGAAAAGATTTCGGTTTTGCATTTTCTCATTAGTAGTACACCCGTATTGCATTGCAAAACTGTTTAAAAATATGAGACTGATATTAATGAGAGGCTAATCAATACAAGATTAACGTTGTGGCCAGATTTGAGGCACAGCAGAACCAGCTGGATTAGAAGCATCAGATCATTATCGAACTAGTTTGTTTGGTTTATTGAACGTCGCTTTCAGCATCGACGGCCATCAAGACAGGCGCAAAAGTTACTTCGAAACTACATATACAGCATTTAGCAGACGCCCTTATCCAGAGCGACTTACAATTGATACAACCTTACAATTCAAGCAATTGTGGGTTAAGGTGGCAGTGGCCAGTGGCAGCTTGGCAGAGGTGGGAACTGAACCCTGGACCTTAACCACAGCATTTAGCAGACACCCTTATCCAGAGTGACCTACAATTACAGATACAATCTTACAATACAAGCAATTATGGGTTAAGGGCCTTGCTCAAGGACCCAACAGTGGCAGCTTGTCAGAGGTGGGATTTGAACCCTGGCCTTCTGGTCCAGAGTCAGTACCTTAACCGCTAGACTGCCACAGTCCCCACACTAGTCAGTAATTCATACTCGAATCGGGCCAACTTCATGCATTAGGTTAACTGTTGCACGTCTTTGGACTGTGGGAGGAAATTGCAGCATCCTGAGTAAGCCCACCTGGACATGGGGAGAACATGCAAACTTTACACAGACAGAGTTCAAAACCAGATCACCGGGGACGCTGGAACTGTGATGCTACCCGTCTAAGTACAACTTAAATGTTTTTTCATGATTTATTTGAATCATTGCTAGGTTAACCCAGGACCTATACTGTAGTGGAAAAAGAAAAATATGTCCTTCAGCTGAAGCCTCAATGTACTTTCAACCTCAAAAAATGTGTCAAAAGGAGGAAACAATCAGCGCCAGGCTCCAGGGAGTTGTGCGGACACTCGGCCTCAAAGCTTCCTCAGTTGTTTCAACTGAGAACTGCTTCCAACTAAGGACTAAGCCATACAATTTGTGTACTGCACTCTGCCAGGGTGACCAGTTTGAGTGCGTGTGTGTTGTGGTGTATGCGTGTGTGACAGATTGATGTAATCTGAATTAGTTTCCCTCCGTAGAGGCATATCTGAAAATGAGCATTTTATAAACATTGCTTCTGGAGGGAAATTGGATATTTAATGTTGTACAGCCTCTGCAGTTTATAACTGCTGAAAAACACATAAGGATCCGAGTGCATATAAAAGGAAAGATATAAAGTTACCTCTGCATTCCTCAGGATGATCAGTATTAAACGTAAAATCTTTTTACTCCCCTGTCTTTTAAGTGTTCTTACTAAACGATTTAGGAAGATGGGCACAAGAGATTAGCCTGTTGGCGTTAGATAGGCAGCCAAAAAAGTTATTTAAACCATTGATGGTCCTACATTTATCTAGTGAAATGCAAGATACTTTTTATTTTTCATGCTTTTAGCCAAGTTATATTGGTCAAGGTGAGCAGTTAACATTTACCTTGAACCCAGCCTGTCCGTTTCAGGCCTGGATAGGGGTTGCTTTTGTTCTATAAATTTACATTTATCTAGCCATATTCGAAAAAGCAAAACAGCCCCACATCAAGTTAAACTCTGGTACTACTTAAATTAATACATTCACCTTGTGTCATCATTAAACTAGATGACATTAGATTATTAAACTATTTTCAAAGAGAAGGACAACAGAGTACAACTGTTAAGGTCAGCTACCAAGCCAAATTAGTAAGGTAAACTAGAAACCATGCAGGGACTTCTACAAGCACAGCGGCCCTTGAAAGTTTGTGAACCCTTTAGAATTAATCTTCTGCTTAAATATGACCTAAAAACAACAATACATTTTCACACAAGTCATAAAAGCAGATAATCAGAACATAGTTACACAAATGAGACCAAAGTATTATACTTTGTTATTTGTTTATTGATAAATATGATCTAATATTACATATTTGTGAGTGACTTTAGCATTACCAGTTAATCTGCAGGTCAGTTACAGTATTTTCAATCATTGTGATGACCAGCAGCCGCGATTGGCCACCTTGTTGTATTTAAAGAACAGGGAACTATCATGGTCTGATCTTCGCAACACACGTTTGTTGAAGTGTAATATGCCATGACCAAAGGAAATTTCTGAGAACCCTAAGAAAAGAGCTGTTGATGCTCATCAGGCTGGAAAAGGCCACAAAACCATCTCAGACAGATTCAGACACACTGTGTACAAGTGGAAGACGATTCTCATTGTTATGAATCTCAGGAGTGGTTGACCAACAGAGATAACTTCAAGAGCAAAGCGTGTAAGAGTCAGCAAAGTCACAAAGGGTAACTTCTAAGCAACTAAAGGTCTGTCTTGTCCTCCATGCAACAACAATGGGGTGGAGGTCAGGGTTGCAAAGAGAAAGCCACTGCTCTCCAAAAAGTGTGTTACTGCTCAACTGCAGTTTGCTGAAGATCATGTGGACAAACCAGAAGGCTATTGGAAAAGGATTTTGTGGACAGATGACATCATAGTACATGAGTTTAGAGAAAGGAAAACACTTCATTCATGCATAAGACTCTTATTCCATCTCTGAAACACTGTAGCGTTTGTGCCTGTTTTGCTGCATCTGGGCCAGAATGGCTTGTGATAATTAGTGGAACTATGAATTCTGAATTATACCACAAATTCTACCGGGAAATGTCAGGAAATTTATCTGTGCACTGAATCTTAAAACAAAAAAAAAAAAAAAGACAAGACAATGAGCTTCATTCATGAAATGTGAGCAGAACAAATTTGCGCATAAATCGTTCGTAAAACACCTTTTTTTTCGTAAATGTCTGGATTCATGAAAATCTTGATAGCCCCATAGTACATACGACTAAAATCTACACACGTTCCTCATGTAAACTGTTCGTAATGTCCGAATGACGCCAAGTGTCCTTAGACGTGACTGCACTTGAATTAAAGTACTAACATAATAATATGAATTATTATTACAATTCCATAATACATAAAAAAGTAAACGAAATTACACATAAGCACTCTGTTTAATAATACAGCCTGTTATTCAGAAAAACTTCCAATAAGCCTAAACACTCAGCTCTCGCCAGCACGGGAGAATGAACGCACTAATGTGAGACACTGCTGGCTTGAATATCATTTAAATGTTTAATATAGCTATTCATAGTAAATATATATTCATCTTCAAGGTATGATGTTAGGTATATTAAATACCATTTTACTTTCCTTGTGCAGCATATCATATGTTTTACTTAATATAAAACACTACTCAAATGATGCGTTAAGTTTAAATGAAGCCTACGCCACTGCTTCAAGGCACGATGATCTAATGATGCATTCACATATATAAATAAGAAAAGACATGCAATTGATCTGTTATACGAAATGTTATCTTCTGAGCACTGTGGCCAACTGGAAGCCTCGGACACACGCAGCTCAGCTGGCAGACGTTTGGAAAGTGGCATTATAAGAGATCGTAGGCTCATCGGTAAGAAAACATGCTAACATAACAACTGCTAGCAGTAGTGCTTAATTTGTAATACATGAGGTAAGGCAACACCGAGCGTGCCGTTATCCGGTAAGTGGGAATTAATGGAAAAGGTCCCAGAACAAATAGTATTTTGGTAACATTTACTTAAGAGAGTCTTCTGAAAATGTGACTTTCAGAAGATCGGATTGTGCTTTTGGTTATATTTATGCAGAAATATGGCTAAATTCTAAAGAGTTCACTAACTTTCAAGCACCACTGTATCTAGCAGAATGCAAGGACCGGTCTCACAAAGTAAAAATGAGCTTGGTAAGTAATACAGGAAGAACAACATACGTGTTAGCCTTTTGAGGTCAGCTTGTAAGCCAAATAAGAAAACAATCTAACTTGAGTTAAACCATTCAGCTTGTGAGTGTGACCCAAGTAAACACTTTTAGGACAGAAAGACATTTGTGCCATTATTCAATATTTGTTCGTTGTCTCTTAGTTTCAGTGGAAGAACAAAAACAATGAAAGCATCACAAGTGTGGTCAAGGCCCACAGTAGGCCCACAGGAGGTCCACAGGAGGTCCATAAAAAAAGTGTATTGTGTTTAGTTTGAAAGAACCAGACTGGCCAGAACAGAGCGGTTAAGGTACTGGACTCTGGACCAGAAGTTCCAGGGTTCAAATCCCACCTCTGCCCCAAGCTGCCACTCTTGGGTCCTTGAGCAAGGCCCTTAACCCACAATTGCTTGGATTGTAAGACTGTATCAATTGTAAGTCTCTCTGGATAAGGGCGTCTGCTAAATGCTGTAAAATGTAAATGTATACAGACTGTAAGCCAGACCTCGCTTTCAAACATCATTCCACAAACTCCACATTACATCTTTGTATTAACAATGACTCGAGTTTCATGCTGATCCTCTTAACTGATGTTGAACTATGTAAAATCCTCAGCGTATTTGTTCCGAGACTTGAACGTACTGCAAGTGCTTCAAGCTGCTCTTTCATAATCCTTACCATTTATTATGTTATGTAAATGATAGGCAGCATTTTATGGTAAATGTCACCTGCAGAATGTTTTGCTGTTAAGAGCCACATTAATTAAACTCTATTTTAAAGCTTATATTGGTGGTTTTATGATTACAGTGACATTAAAATCATTTTAAAAGGTGGAATTGTGGTGAATGAGTCAGTCCTGGAGCTGAGGGCGCTCATCACATTACCCAGAGATTATGACAGTTTTATTAGGTGTCTGTTGGAAATGGCAGCAACACACAAGCCACTTCCATCATCTGATGGAGTATTTATAGAGCTGAAATGATTTCTTCTCATTAATTGGTGCATTTGAGAATAAGCCCTGGCATTGAGGTAGTCAGTTTTGCAATTTATTTGCAATTCAATGAGCGTCTCTCTGTCCGCATTTGAACGAAGGTGAGACCAAATTAGAGACTTTTATAGGTGGCTATTTGCTAACTCCAGATCCATTTTAACATGCCTTAATAGCCATTAAGGATGCAACTGAAGGACACTATACTGAAAAAGGTTCATAATGATCCAGGTGAATATTTTCAAAAAGGATGTAGTGAATTCCATTAAAAATAGTCAAAAACCATGGTCAAACAAGTCACTGGATTCAAAACATGGCCACAGCTCTTGAAAGAACCAAGACTTGGACAAGTTATTAACTAATGATTAGGAATTAAGTTCAGGTGTGTGTTACCAAATAGAGTCCAATAACAATAGTAATAAGCTGCGGCCCTACTTGTGAGCTGAAAGTGTTATTACTGTCATGGCATTAATGTGTTTCATTTTACATCAAGCATTTCTGTTCAACATCTGCAAACTTGAAACACGCAACAAACTGCAAACCAATTACTACACCAAAGAGCAAAATGAATAAATATATGATCATTTTATATTTTGGCCATTTTACTCATGGATACTTATGGGTTATGTCAATCTCAGTACAGTTGTACCTCAGTTCTACCTTAGAACTACCTTGGAACTCGTCGAATTCGGTTTTCGATGCATTTTGGCTAGAAAAATTTGTCTCAGCTCTCATAGTTCCCTCATTACTTGCTTAAGCTTGTATGAGTCGACTTGTCTCAGCTGAAAATCGATTCATGATTCACAATTCAGCCAACCAGTTGCATGAGATTTTTCAACACTTCATTATAAAATAAGATTTGTGTTAATGATTTTGCCCAACTGTAAGTTAATACAAGTGTTTTAAACAACAAGGTGGGCTCCACTACTGTACAGTATAGACCATATTAAACCCCTCAGTTCATAATACATAGGATACATGTAACTTATGATGGATTTGTAGGAATATATCACCATCGTAAATCAGGGAGCACCTGGACAATACAACTCCATTAATGCATATAATGCCTCATACAGTGAGGATTTTCTGGGGGTCTGGAACATATCATTCAGTTTACATTATTCCTTATAGATCAAATTAGTTTTCAATACTCCACAAGCCTGCTGGAAGCATCGCCTAATTCACTGGGTGCAGGCAGTAGACGGCATGCCAGACCACAAAAGGGTTTGGCAGAGGTTACTTTTGCAGCAGTGGGTGATGCCATTCGGCCTTCCCTCCCTCTGACATGGCCAATTCTGCCTGCGCGATAATCTAACGAACTGCTGCTGCACCACCCAAGTTCCCAAAATGCTCTATTTAAGTTTATGTTTTGAGTTTATCGTTTGACCAGGGCTGGCCGATATTAGTAAATCTTTCAGATGATGACTGTTGACTTAAGATCTTGGTAATGTTACATTCTTAAAAATTACCGTATTTTCCGGGCTATAAAGCGCACCGGGTTATAAGACGCATTAAATGAAACAAAACTCTTAAGTTCCGTCGGAAGCTCAGTTTGGTCTTTACCTGGCGCAGGGCGTCTTCTTGCTTCCTCCACTTCCGTACCATGATCGTTAATGTTGAATTCTCTCGCAGCTGCTCTATGTCCATTGTGTACTGGTGACTGATGCGCTTGAGTCGGAATCCCTTCTTCGAAAATGATGATGAAGCACGTTACCCTAATGCTGAGCACATACCGTTATTACTCCCATGATGCTGCGACTACCGGTTGCCGTAAGCTTCGTAACTTACCAAGGCTGTGCTAAAACATTTGACAGATTTCTGGCGCCGTTTTTGTACCATCTTACCAATCGGTTCTAGGTTTGTCTCATGTCACTTATTTACATTGTGGGGCAGGAGCAGTGCCTTGTTAAAAAATAATGTCGAGCAATATTTATCCATCCACTTCAAACGCAATATATGTACCACTGAACTAATTTTTTTGGTAGGTTTCGAATATTTCAAGGAAAAGGTGGTAATTTATTTCGAGAAGAAAGTCAAAATTGATGAACTATGGTTGTTATTGTAATTATATGTTTACATCCACATGAACATGATGATAAACCCGTCAACTGCAACCACTTATTGCAACGCCATATGGCCATGGATAAAGTTGGATATGCTGTTTTGAAGGCTGCTGGAGTTCTTCTCCTTCTCAAAATACGACTTCTCAAAATATTATGACTTCATTCTCAAAATACAAGTTTATTCCTGACATGTTACACGTTTATTCTCAAAATCCAATAAATGTTTTTTTTTTTTTTAGTGGCCCTATAATGCCGTTGTGTTACTTGTCTTTTCACAGTGAAAAGCTCACCAGTAACAAGGCTAAGAACCCCCACCATGACACCCCTTCTTCCATGTTTATCTCAGGTATGAAGAAGAATAGTAATGGTAATAATAATAATACATTTTAAGTGCCTTTCCAATGCTCAAGAACACTTTACAAGACAAGCACCTACTAATAATATATCTACAATAAAATACATTAGGTACAAAAAAGAAAAAAAAGAAATACAGTATACACAAACACACAACAGTGCAAGTTTTGGTTAGCCTGTGTAAAAAAAAAAAAGTTTTGGCTTAAAAATCATCGCAGAACCATAAATATTTTGAGGAAGCACATTCCACAGTCTAGGAGCAGCACTGCTAAAAGCCTGGTTGCCCACTGAACTGAATTATTTGAGACATGGATCTCAAGCACCAATATACAACCCAAATCATGATTCACCACTGAACCACTGAATCCGCCAAAAACTCCAGGTAATTACTCATTATAATTGCTTTTCTTGTTTTCTGAGGTAATTATTGGTCTGATCCATTTTTTTAGTATGTGTGATGTTAAAGTGAAGGTAGTGCACATAATGTATCTCTAAAGTTTATACAATGTGAAACCATCCATGTAATATTAATGGACTGGTCAAAACAATTGCTTTGCTACCTGCTATTGCAAAAACTGGTTCCACTGACTGTTATCGTGAATAGCATCAGAGCCAAAATAATGTTATAGCATAGTTGGGTGGCCTTTTTCCTTAAGCCCCTTCCCCTTTAGTCCTACTTTTCATTTACTTTACTATATAAAACAAGAGCACAACAGCCAGTCCAGAACAGTGATTTGCAGCACTTCTATTCACCCACCTGTACAGCTCTCTCAGAAGCTTTCCACAAAGGTGAGAATACATATTTATTAGCTTCTGCATTAGTGGCGTGTAGGTGTTCTTTGGCATATAAACAGATAGCACCATTAAAAGCCTCGCCTCTGCACACTCGAACACCTGGCCTCTGAATCTGCCACACTTCACAAAAAGGCAGATGGCGAGGATGAAAGAGGGGAAAACAAAGAAAATGACTGAAATTAGTCAGATATCTTGGACCAGCTATTTTAGTTGAAATTGACCTGATTGGCAGAGATGTCAAGGGACTCAGAGTACAGCATGAATCTGAGAAAAAACATCTTTTAAATCTTAATATTAGTTTTCTGAGGAGTTGTAAACTGACACACAGGATTACTTTAAATTGACATTATCGGAGCAAAAAGTCAGGTGTCAGTGAATACTTAATTTTAACTAGATTTTAGCTCCATTTCTTCTTTGTAATTTTTCCACACATGATTAGACTCAGGAATAGCCTCTGTCCAAATACTTACAAACTCATTCAAACGATTGGAATCACTAAGAAATGTCTTTGTTTTCAGTAGAATCAAAAAGAGTTACTACATGACAGTAGAGCAAATGACTACTGGTTGAAATGGCTGATATAGATACCTTCACCCCAGTGTCCTCGAGTCAAAAGCCTAATTATTTATTAGGGAAATCTTTGTAATTGTGTTAGCATAGCTGAAAGATTTTACTCTGGTAAAGCAAGAAAATACAGTTGTGTTCAAAATAATAGCAGTCCAATATGACTAACCAGATTAATCACTGTTTTTGGTATAAATTATATTACCACATGACAAACAATTTGCCAGTTGGTGCAGTAGATTCTTAGAAAGCCAACAGTCTCAGCATTCATGATATACATGCTATTGAGTCTGTGTATTTGAATAATTAATTGAAAGGGGTGTGTTCAAAATAATAGCAGTGTGGAGTTCAATTAGTGAGGACAATCATTCTGTGAGGAAACAGGTGTGAATCAGGTGGCCCTTATTTAAGGGTGAAGCCAGCACATGCTGTACAATTTCTCCTTGAAAGCCTGAGAAATATGGGTCGTTCGAGACATTGTTCAGAAGAGCAGCGAACTTTGATTAAAAAGTTGATTAGAGAGGGTAAAACTTATAAATAAGTGCAGACAATAATAGGCTGTTCAGCCAAAATGATCTCCAATGCTTTAAAATGGAGAGCAAAACCAGAGAGACGTGGAAGAAAACGCAAGACTACCATTCGAATGGATCGAAGAATAGCCAGAATGACAAAGGCTCAGTCAATGATCAGCTCCAGGATGATCAAAGACAATCTCAAGTTACCTGTGAGTACTGTGACAGTTAGAAGACGCCTGTGTGAAGCTAATCTATTAGCAAGAAGTCCCCGCAAAGTCCCACTGTTAAAAAAAAGACATGTACTGAAGCGGATAAAATTTGCCAAAAACACATCAACTGGCCCAAAGAAAAATGGGAAACATATTGTGGACTGATGAAAGTAAAATTGTTCTTTTTGGGTCCAAGGGCCGTAGACAGTTTGTCAGACGACCTCCAAACTCTGAATTCAAGCCACAGTACACTCTGAAGACAGTGAAGCATGGTGGTGCAAGCATCATCATATGGGCATGTTTCTCCTACTATGGTGCTGAGCCTATTTACCGCATACCAGGGATCATGGACCAGTTTGCATATATCAGAAGACTTGAACAGGTCATGTTGCCTTACGCTGAAGAGGAAATGTCCTTGAAATGGGTGTTTCAACAAGATAACGACCCTAAACACACCAGTAAACAAGCACAATCTTGGTTCCAGTCCAACAAAATTGAAGTTATGGAGTGGCCAGCCAAATCCCCGGACCTAAATCCGATAGAAAACTTGTGGGGTGACATCAAAAATTCCGTTTCTGAGGCAAAACCAAGAAATGCAAATGAATTGTGGGATATAGTCAAAGCATCCTGGGCTGAAATACCAGTTGACAGGTGCCAGAAGTTGGTTGACTCTATGCAACACAGATGTGAAGCAGTTCTAAAAAAACTGTGTTTATTCAACTAAATATTAGGTTAGTGATTCACAGGAATGCTAAATCATAAAAAAGGAGTACAGATTTTGAGTTTGTAAAGACAAATGCAGACACTGCTATTTTTTTGAACAGCCCAATGGTCATTTTTTATTATTTTCTCTAAAGTAGTTACAAATTATATACATTTCTCTTCATGTTTTGATTTGGAAAACAGTATGCAATGTTCCCAATGCATGGACATAAAAACTACTATAAAGATTTTGTGCTTAACTCATGTTTTTAAACACACTGCTACTATTTTGAACTGTACCTTTCTCAAGTAGCAAATCAGTCTGCTGTCCGTTTGCAATGATGGCCACTTCACTTAAACAGGAAACTGAAGCTTTTACACAAAAGTGCTGCTACTGATGGTCCAAATGGTACAACTGCACAAGTTGAGTCTGTAGAGTGTCAAAAAAGAGGCTAACTGGTAAAGAAGACAAGTTTAAAATGGACAAAATAACCAGTACTTTGGACAGTTGCAAACAAGCTCTTGTGGGATGAGCTTCAGTGTAAGCTGACAGCTAAAACTCCAAGCTTTAACTGCTACAAAACAGTATTACAGTTATACCTCGATTCTCGACCACCTCAGAACTTGATGAATTTGTTTCTAAATGCATTTTGACTAGTAAAATTTGTCTCGGTACCCTGCACACTTGCTTAAAATTGAACGAGTCAAGGTGCATGACTTGTTTCAGCTGAAACTCGATTCATGATTCACAATTCAGTACACAGTGATTCAGGTTCACAATAGCCCTTGCTATTAGTAGTGAAGAACTCCCCTGTGTTTATCGTGTTCGTCTTTACTTTTTCATCTACAGTACTGTTTTCATAGTGCAAACAAGTCTTCGTGGGTCTTCATTGGTCTAAGAGTCAACCAAAAGGAAATCCTCCAGAACACTATTCTAGTGCCAATGAGTTCACCAATAGAGTAAGTGTTTTGCTTTTACATTTCACTTTCAATCCATTAATCATTAAATGACATGGGATTTTCCAACACTTTATTATGAAATAAGTTTTGTGTCATTACTTATCTACCAAACACTCGGTTCATGATACATTTAACTTGTAATGGATTTGTCAGAACATATTCCCTTTGTAAATCAGGGAGCACCTGTACAATACAACTCCATTAATATATATAATGCCTTATACAGTGTGGATTTTCTGGGAGTCTGGAAGAGATTAATTCAATTTATAATATTCCTTTACTCAGTTCCAAAGTTCCACTGTATGTGATAAAATGTGAAAGTTGATAAATAATATCAGAACCCTTATTATTAGTATTGGTAGTTTAAGCTTCTGGACACTAGTCCATCAAAGGGCGAGTTGAGTCTGCATGAGCTATCCCAGCCAAAAGGCACCACTGAGACTCGAACCAGAGTCATCACAATGGTGAAATAGCGAATTGCTAAAGCTACAGACTTCATTATTATTAAATGAACTCTTACAAAGTTGTGTTTTATTCTCAAACGGCAATCATTAATCCAGAAAAAGTTGACAAATGACCTGTTTGTATTCATATTAGTACAGATTGCTTCCAATTAAAACAGATTGCAGGTTAGAAAATCTGTCTTTCACTGTCTGTGTGTTTGTCCTTAGTGTACAAATGTTGCTTTGCCATGTAGTTTCTGACTTTGTCTAATGTCATACTGAGTCAGTTAAACGCTGTTAATTGCTTGTTCAGAGCAAAACGAAGCTTTTAGTGGAGTTAATTTGGAACTAGTCAGCCGTTCTCTGGGATCAGTGAGGGAGGGAAAGACAAATCTGGTCTGATGTGAGCATGAGCTCAGCAAATGAAATATTGACAGGTTCAGCCGCAGAAGCCTCGTTAGGCTACCTGCTTCGGCTAATAAGACAAACATGAACTATGCAATATAAATATGCCCAGCTCTCATATTCTCATCATCTCTTCTGGAGCCATTCACTGCATCTTACAAATAATTTATGAAGCCGAGTGCTTGACAAGTTTTTTTATCATCTCTCTATGGTATTGGAGGTTTATTGATTTGCTCTGTGATTTGGCAGCAGTTAGGCACGGGAAAAAATGGGCTGCATCATGAAAGCGATTCATTCTTTCCATTTTCTCTTCTTTTCTTTCCAAGTTCATTTGGCGCTTTAGATGGAAGTAGCCCATTATGCATTATAAATTTTGCGCTAAACCAAGGTTTGGACTATAAAATTCAGAAATAAAGAACTTAGAAAAGGGTGTCACACTCCAATTTCGGTTTCAAAGATTTAACATGGCGAATTCAGCTCATCGGCTAATGAACAGACTTCACACTGAGTGGGTTAGAAAGAGAACTGAATACATGTCTTGATGTGGCCTGGTGAAATACAGAATTATCTTTTCTATGAGAAAATGTATTTAAGGCTCAAAAACACAACGTGACTGCACTTATTAAACACATACGAGGTCTATTTAGGATGTGTCCAAGACAAACCCTGGACTCCACACATTTGTTGTCTGTTTGGTAGCATGTGTAGTCATCCTGAGAGCTTGGCTCAAAAGTATTCAGAAGTCTATGGCATTTGCAATCCCAGTGATGTGCTGTGAAGAAAAGGACCACACGAGGGACTGACTGATACTTCGGTCTGAACAATGGCTTCAGTGCTAAAAATAAGAAACATATTGAATACCCAATCTGCCTTCAGGCCATTAAAACCAATGACAAGACATCAGGACTAGAATGGGGCAGATGAAAATAACAACCACTGGATCCAGTTTACATCTGTTATCCACATTTGACAACATAGTGAGAATTAAATAACCAGGACAGGAACTAAAGCAGAACTACTTGGGTCAAGATTTAATGGACTGAGTTCACTGTCACCAGGTACAAAAAATTATTTCAGAACCTTTTCATTTCCACCACCAAAAAGTCAACTTTTTGCTCTGCCGTGCTAAAAACAAAAAAAGTCCACAAAGAAATGACTCAAAGACTTGATGGAAAAACTTCAGACACAATTAAGATGAATCGGAACACCAACAGTAAACCAGGGCTTATTGTCCAACATCAGTCACTTAACACTCACATGGTTCCAAAAACTAGTTCTTTTTGGGTATCCACAAACTATATAGCTATAGTATGTTTCTGTATATATTGTCTACTGGACTTGATGTGTTTGTTCACGTGTCCATGAGTTTGATAGGATTTGTGATTCATTATGGGCTATTTTAAAACATTTATTGGAAACTTCTACAGGTTTAGGTTCTAAAATAATCAAGATATATTGTGGGCTGTATCTAATTGCATCCTTTCTGGAGTCTCCATGTGTGTTTGTGTAAATTCCAGACATATCCATCAATATGGACCATCTAGTGATTAATCCTCTGCACATCTATCTCAACCAGTCACCTTTTAACTCACTTTAATTGTCGGAGGTTTTTTACATTTTTTTGTGAAGGACCCAGACCAAGTAACCATGATTCTGAGTAACAAGGCAACCTATAATGTACATCATCTCCCAATGTTAATATTTCATTGCAAGAGAAGGTAAAAGAGCACTTTTGGGCTAGTGTGATATGACGGGGCTGAGCAGATCCCCAGGCGACAATAAAAGAAGGGAGAAGCTTTTTGTTCGTGTTTCTCTATGGATTGCAATGTCTAAGAATATGGTTGTTGTATCCAAGGCTAACCAATCAGTCACATCAAAAAAACAGTTCCTGTAAGCATCTATTATGAAAAGATTTGGCTCACAAAAAAAAAACACTCTAGCCTAGAAACGTATTATTACAGGCTTACTGCATGGAACACAATGCTAAGCATGAGTACTGCACCTAGCCTTAACTTCTAATCTGAAGATTAACAATACATCTGAACAAATCAGTATTGCAAACACACCTAAAGTAATCAGTTTATATTATGTTTGCTTTGGGGCAAAACAATGGTAGCAGCACAGGCTATTAGCAATCGCACATGAGTATGCTAACTCTAAACTTATCTTAACTGCATGTCCATCAGACACCTTGGAGATGGACAACAGCATGAGTGAAATGAGAGCCAGGAATGTCACAAGAGGTGGTGAGACTCAACATCAAGTCGTGAAAACACAAAGGCATTTGTTTAAAATAGGAAACATGCTAAATAACTGTTGAGATTTCAAAGTGGAGGATCCTGAGCAGTTTCTTGGCAAGAATGGCATACTACATTCCATGGTATAAACACTATCAAGACTCTACAGGAGACTGTTGTTGATATTCAGCGGAGTAGCATGAGAAAAAACCTCAAATTTAATTGGATCAAAGAATGATGACAGTCCTGACGAAGGGGTGGGGGGTGGGATGTGAAAATGATATAGATTACATAAATTTTTAAGATCTACTCTCACGCTTCCCTCAGAAACTGTTAACTCAGTTACATTCTGTCATGGTCACAGACCCGGTGCCAAAAATAAAACTACTACAAGACCACTACTAGCAAAGTTTATACATTATAAGCAGGGGCGTCATCAGACACGCACTCGCATGAGGCCAAAAGTATTGGAACACTCCTCTGCATGAGACCAAAAGCATTAGGAAACAAACCCGCACGTGGCCAAATGTATTGGGACACAAGCTCAGGCACTGTTGTAGTTCCTTCAGGAAATGCAGATCTAACTTTATAATGAAACCTAGCTTTGCTCTGACATGGCTATTCTGTTAAATAGCATGCATGATCAGTCTCCCAAGGGAATAATTGAATGAGGGAAAAAAAGGAAAAACAAGGAAGGAAAAAAATGTATTCCTGTAATAAGACAACATAACAACATGGGTCAATGCACCAACATTATAATGGACAAACTTCGTAGAGGAAACCAGCCTTAATGTGAATCAATAACAACACCATGGCTCTTCTGGTACATGGAATTCATGTTATTGAAGATTCATGAGACTAGTGTCGCAAAGGAAAGGAATATTGAATCACAATAATGTGATGGAAAAGCAGACATTGAAGATTAATATTCATATCATACTGTCTACACACTTTGAAACCCCCTTCAATATCTCTTGCACTCTCTCTCTTCTAATGCTCTTGAACCGAACTTCAATATCTTCTCCATATAATCCAAATAGCACACAAATGTGAAACACCACACACTCACCATCAACTGAAAAGTGCAATAGTTCATATTTCACTACAGATGCTACCACACACATACAAACCTCTACGCATAACATGGAGCTATACATTTGAGAGGAAGCTACAAATCAATCATCTCACATAAACTTGTAACCTGTAACATCCATGAGATTAGTTCAGAGAAAAAGAATGCATAACAGAAGAAACTAACTTCCCACTTGTAAAACTAAGAGTTGAAAACTCCACAAATTAACCAAATGTACATAAACCTTTAGTTTTTAGAAATGAGGTATAACAATTTCAATAAAAAGTTTCCATTAATCCATAATTCTATCGTTGCTTATTCTAAAGTGCAAAATGTTATCATCACTATAAACAATAACTTCACTGTCTCAAGCATATACAGACCAAATACTAATGACCCTACTTTTTTCTATACATATTTCAGCTCACTACTTCGCTACACAGAAAGAAATGACTCTCTGGAAATCTCATCCACAGTTTTACAGGAAACAATAAAAGTAATTATGAGAAGAAAATTATATCATACATTTCATACCAGAAAAAAAACATATGATACAATGGGGCTGCAGATTCCCAGGTGACAATAACAGAAGGGATTTTCTTGTAGAACACTTTCTTCTGTGCTCTCTATGGATGCCAGGCCTCCAGAGGCTCATAACTATGGTTTAAGTATCCAAGGCTAACCAGATCAGTCAAATTTAAAAAAGTTCTTGTGAGCATTTATTATGAAAAGGCTTGTCTCATAAGACCACTCTAGATTAGAAAGTTTGCATGCAATTTTGGTAGTTTACTGCACAGAACAAAATGGCTGGCATGAATAAGTTTAATATCCCATACTTAAAAAATGGTTTATATTATGTTTACTGTGTGGTGAAACAGGCTATTAGCAATCACATGAGAGTATGCTAACTCTAAGCTCTTCTTACAGTAACTATGTCCATCAGACACCTTGGAGATGGGCAACAGGATGCATGAAATGAAAGTCAGGAATCTCACAAGAAGCGGTGAGACTCAACATGGCAACACCCAGCTGTTAACTCAATTGGTGAAAATACAAAGGCATTCCCTTTATATAAAAAAAAATGACTCTTGGAACTTCAAGGTGGTGGATCTTCAGCAGTGTCTGGGCAACTTTTTTTTGGAATATACAATGACTGATTCCTCAAACCTTCAGTGGCTCCCAAGAAATAATGCTATGGACATGGACGACCTATCTAGTGCTGGTTGAGACCCAAATTGCAAAGAATTTCAAAAAGAGCCTTGAATATACAAAAACCCTTCACTGTCACAAGCATATACAAACCCAACTTTTTAGACTCACTACTTCTTTCATAGAAAACCTATCCTCATCCACACTTCTTAACAAACAGCAAAAGTAATGACAGTAAAAAATATACCATACATTTCATACAAGCAAAACAAGAACAAAAAAAAAATCTCGAAGAGAATTGAATGGCATGCTAAAATTCAGAAGGAACTTACAGAAATCAAATCATTGTTACACTAGATCAATTAAGACACACACACACACACAGAAAAATTACCCTATAATGCTGATACATAGACTCAGGCATGACAATTTCAAACACAATAGCAGGATCAGGAATACAGTACATCTGCAAAACTGATTTAAGCTAAATCAATCAAAAGAAAAGTCAGTTATATCAATCATAAGAAATCAAGGGAAGGCTATACAGTCATCCAAATAAATAGAAAATGCACTCCAAGAATTTTACAGCAAATTATACACCCTTGACGAAAAAACTCAATTAATTAGATACCAATTCCTTCCTCTAATAAATGTATATTAGTAATATAGAATTATCCAGGCTTAATAATGAAAAAACAGATTAACTGGACATGAGTTTAACATCTAATTAACTTCAGCACTCAGTAAGATGCTAACAATAAAGCTCTAGGACCTTATGGCTTTTAAGCTCACCAAGTCAATCCCCAAACTTTACACTAAACAGCACTCCATTATTAAAAACAATAGAGGATGACTAAACCGATTACCTACAAAAATGACTGTCTTACAAAAAAACAATTACCTTTTTGCCATGATTTTGACCCAGCCCATCACTAAATGGCTGAATTCACTGGAAAAGCTAATTCTACTGGCAAAACAAAACACCCTGAAATAAACTGATCACAATAGAAGAACTAAAGGGTGACTGGAAGATCCAAAATGATTACCTGGCAAATCAACTGCAGTATATCACCAATTGGATTCACCCAAGAGAAGAACTCATGGTTAGGAAGAGGACAATCTAAAGTAAAGACATATTAAACTCTGAGCTAACATTTCTCAACACCACTACAAAACTCCATAGTTGCTTTAACAACAATTTTAGCTCTGACAACATGGTGCAAAATCAATAAGACCTTCAAATATACAATGAGCCCTCCAAGCGCAGTTCAATATGGCACAATCCTAACTTTCTACTCAACAAAACACCTATTATCTTCAACACAATAACACGGCATCACACATCTTCGCTATATTTTCCAGAATGATCATTTCATTAGTTTAACTACAATCTTTAGTCTAGAAAGATGGTGTCAGAAAAGAGCAATACCTGCAGTATCTCCAGTTAAACAGAGTTCTTTAACCAATGTCAGTTAACAATTTACTCCCGAAATAACCACTCCAAAGAATTTTTTTAAATTATCTTTCTAAATTACATTAACTAATATCATCAACAGACTTAATTTCCCTCCCAATAAAAGCCTGGGAAAAAAAAAAAACATTTGCTCCCAATAACAAATCCTGGACCTAAATATTCATTAAATGCACAAAATGAATGAATAAGATGGGACTTCAACACATATTCACACATCTCATTAAACACCCCAGATAATCATTTCCACTAAATCTCATTTTTACCTCATTTTTTCAGTGAGAGATTAAGCTAATTCACCAGAAAGTGCATTTCTTATAGCCCATTTTTACCAGTCTTTCCAATGGTTTAAGAGACTGTATATATTTGTATCTTCAATCATCACTCAGTCAACACTGTAACAACTACATACATCTTGTTGTACAAATACAACTTACAGTTACTGTGTATCATGTAACTGGGTGCATGATACACACGGAACAGAAAAATAAAAAAGCCTCTAGACTTACCTGATAAAGAAATATCAACAGGAAGTGTCTTTAAAACTCAGAGGGCCTGGAGGCATGGTGGTGAAGACTCTTCTTTTACCCGATAAATTCCTGGTCTTCATACTTGATGATTATGGCATATAGATGGATCAAAACATGAAGGCAGCCCACCATGGTCCTAACCTGACAACACTAAAAAGCTCTAATGGTTTCTGGGCTGTGTATATTGTGTATTCACCATTGTTTGCTGTCTGTTTGCCTGTTTGAATTGACCCCACTGTGGAAGTTTTCTTTGACTCTGTTTTTTGTAAACCACCTCCTCAACTGTATTGAGTCTGCATTACAACAGAAGGCTTCACCATCTAGCACAGGTCCAACAGAGCTACTTGATCATTGTTGGCTGGAATATGCACTGCAAACAGGAAGTCTTAACCATCTAAATAGTTTCTCTGGAAATCAGGGGATGGGGGCCCTCTGGTGGTGTGGAGGTGAAACATATGTGACAACTGTTAGTCATTTAGCAGACATTTTTGCCCATAGTGACCATATGGTTCAGGGAAGTCTTTAATATCTCTACAGACAAAGCCCATGAATTGCTGCCTGGATAAAGATAACTCCATGTAAACTTAGAAATTCTTATTTTACTATTTAGTCAGATGTTATATGAAAGAATTACAAAGAAAAGCTACAGCTTCTAAATCTGTACTCACATCTGTACTAGCCTTTACTTACACATGAATTTCAAACCATTAATTCTAATAATATATGCAGAGTATTACATTTTTAAGATGCAAGAAATCAGAAAAATTTGCCTCTACCTAGTAAATAAGCTCATATTCCCAAGTTCTTTTGTACATCAGAGATTCTGCTTTGAATTAAAAGAAAACCTTTAAAGAGAATATTGGTCCCTTGTTTATGAACTCTCCCATGCTGTTATTGATTTTTTGTTTGTTTCTCCTTAATGAAAAACCATGGTTCACCCATGAGCCTCATTAATCATTACAGGCTAAGTTGGCCACTGCTGACAGCCTTCGGAAAAGCCACAGATATATCCGGCTTCTGTGTAAACAGAACAAAATAATGAAATGAAAAGAAAAAAAGAACAGCAGAAAATATTGTTATGAACGAAGGAGACCAATGAAACCTATGGTGTATGAACATGTGGCCTCTGAATTTGTTATGTACCTTATGTTTCACACCCCCCAGTAGAAATTAGAGGATAGAAGGAGGCTGTGACCTTCAAGGTCAGGATCCCATGACCTCTGAGACACATTTCATTTAATCCAGAATGCTACGAAGCATTCGGTTATTTAGTGCCATCTTTTGGCAGTTTGCAGACAGATTGGTCCTATGTCTCTCTCTTTTGGTAGGAGATCTGATTTGTTACGGTGAGGAGGATTAATTTTAGAGTCGAGTCTCGAGCTATGGATAATGGTTGCCTTAAGGTACGTAACCTGCAGGCATGCTGAGTCTCTTGCTCTTTCGATGCACTTCGTCTCATGTCATCTGATCCGCTACTCTTGAATATTACAGTTTCTCATGCTGAGTAAATGGTATTCGGTGTCATGTTTACAATAAAAATAGTATTCGAATATAATTAGAAGGCCACAGCGTTAATGATAGGACATTCATGACGTTATAGTACTGGATTCATTTCAGTGATCAATGATTTGTCAAAGTGAACATAAACCGGCATGTTATGAGATTTTTCTCACTTAATGACAGTCTTTCATAAATATAATCATTCAGGTAAAATATACTGCGTTTGAAAGACATAGGAATAGGATGCAGAACAGGGCAGCCAGATGCCATCCAAAACCATCCCGGAAAGTGCAGTACTGTGCAAAGCCTTGGGCCCGGTTTTAGCAATGGGTAATACTCTATATAATATTAATTTCTTAGTCTCGTTTATTAAGACCGAAACACAAAGCACGGAAATATGTACACACACACAAAAAAAAAAAAAACGACCTTTTTTAACAAATGGCTTCTACAGGCAAAATTCCTGTTATTTATGGACCTTTCTGCATGAAGCACATCTTGAACTGTTTTGGTAGACTGGCTGAAGTTTTCTGAAGTAATCTCTGGTATATTATCCAGCTTCCTTCCAGCACTCTTTTTTCAGTTCTTTATATTTAGGCTGTCTTTTAGTTCTTTCTCTGTCAGTTGCACCCATGCTGTCCTCTGTCCCTCCTCCTCTCTCTCTCTCCCCCCTCTCTCGTTTCACCAAGCTGGCCCATTGAACGGACGTTACCATAGTCACATAGTCTTTTTAGGGCTACTGTAATGGAACTTAGGTATTTCAACAAAAAACTGCATGCAAATGATGTGGTAAAATGCAACCGAGATACAGCTGAAACATAGAAAAAAAAAGACACTTCATCTACACACATTTTAATATCTAAAAATTCCAATAACTATAGAAATACAGTAATGTAACTTTATAACATGTGTAGGGGAAAGCTTTAGCGCTTAAGAGCCTTGGTATGATGCCTGATGTTTTTTTTGAACAGAGCCAAAAATGCATTGATATAGAAGAGTATTATACAACACATAAGATCATCCAGATTAACAGAGACTCAACAGTGAATTGTGAACCAGTTTTATATAGTTTAATAGGTGAAGAAAACATTCAGGTAAGTGGGGGACAAACAAATGACACTACTTACAATAGGACAGCACATACAACTTATACGAACACCACTTACAGCGTTGTTACAAATAAGTAAGCATGATGTCATCCACACACAGGAGTAACTTGCACCAAAAGTCTGTAAACACATAACAAACCGTGTTAGAACAGTCTCTATCTAGCCAATAGACTCTTACACACACCACACGAATGACTTCCATTGTTTTAAACCTCCTGCCCTGCTCGTGGATCTGCAGCGTTGATTGGCTGTCCCAGTGAATCAGCTGATGATGTCACAATGTCCATTTAAAAGATAGTTTTTATTTGTTTTAATCATTTATTACACTTTAGACCCTCCTATTCAAAGTTAACAGACGTTAATTCTGGTGACGTTAACAGTGCATTGCTGTATTAATAATCACCATATCAATGCAATTTAGTTAAATATCTGAACAACAGGGATTAACCTAATAACACCATCTCATCTACTAAGCCAAGTTTATTCGGTACTTGGCTATTCAACAACTTTCCCAGGCAATTAAAGCACTGTTTATCTGCCCTCACAGAGTGGTTTGTGCATGTCTACAGCTGCAGTCATGTTTAACTGCTCGGTAAACCAAGAGACCTGTAATACACACCCACACAAGGACACCATCACCTCATAAGGCGGCTCATGCATCAACATCTGAAGTCATTCACACACTCATATCCACAGACACAAAGACAAGAATGGGTTCGTGAAACAAATACCGTTACAAACCTCAGTAGCTATGTTAACGCCGTCGCCATAGCCATAACTGTGTATGTGAAATGCATATAATGGAGAAAGATGATAGGGATATGGGTGCAAAATGGTGGGTGGTATTTGTGTAATCCTCTACGCACCAGCTTGGCATTAATGGGAAGTCAAACATAATGGATGTGCCGCGGAGAGTAATTAGAGCTGTCGCTTGTACTGTCACCCACTAACAGTAGGAGAAAAGTAATCTGTTTTCAAGTTAATTGTGTAATCTTTTCTGGAATGTGAAGTAGGTAAAAGAGTATTCAACCTATTCCATTGCTGACTACTGACAATGTCGCAATTTAAATTTATTCAACAACCATTCACTACAGGACGTTACAATACTCACAGTTTCGATACATTTTTCAAATGTATTTACAACAGATTGGGAAAAGCACCTGGGAACACACTGTTTTGTGAAAGTTAAACACTGTGTTGTAATAAAGAAAGCATTTGGGGGCAGTGATAGTTCAGTGTTAGAGTACTGGATTAATATTGGGAACGCTGGGACACAGGACTGTGGTAGCCTGTGCTTAAGATACTGGATTCTGGACCAGAAGTCCAGGTTCAATCCTACCCTCTACCATGCTGCCATGTTGTTTCCTTTGAAGCAAGACCCTAACGCTGGATTGGAAGAATTGTATAAATTGGAAGTCGCGCTGAATACGGCTGTTGAGATGCTGTAAAGGGACTCTGGTAGCCTAGCGGGTTAAGGTACTGGGACTAATGACCAGAAGGTCCAGGGTTCAAATCCCACCTCTGCCAAGCTGCCACTGGTTGGGTCCTTGAGCAAAGCCCTTAACCCACAATTGCATTGATTGTAAGAATTGTAATCATTGTAAGTCACTCTGGATAGGGCGTCTGCTAAATGCTGTAAATGGTCAATGTAAAGACTTTTTGGGCATTAAGCAAAGACCTTAACCCCCAATTGCTTAATTGTACCCTTATAAGCTTTGGTCCAGTTGCTCTGTGGTCTTTTGGTGTGTGGAAATTCCAGTATGTGCTGTACTGGATCAACAGGATTTTGACTGAAAGGACATGGACCAGACAGTCCATAGTCAAATATTTTTTAGGCTTCTCTACCAGAGGTAAGAACTTCTGTTACAGAAGTAATGTAGTGTAAGATACTTTGCACATAGGCTTTTAATTGCAATTATTAAAGACCTATTAGTACAGTACTGTAATATATCCTGTTCAAGCCATTTTTGATCTTTGTATCTTTGTACAAAACTTGAAACACTTACCAGCAATCTCTAGATCTCGTTTCTTCTTTCCTCCGTCACACAGTCTCATTACTTTCTAGAGACGGTGCATCTTCATAGTTTTTTTTGCTACTAGTGGACACTACTACTTCACTTTTGAGCATTTTTTTTTGGAGTACATGAATTAAATATGAAGGTATCTTCAAAGAAAACTACAAATGCACACAATACATAATTGTGTCACAGATACTGCTATAACACTAGTGAAATGTAATAATTAATAGAAATACGTAATTCCTAAAGTATTGTAGGAGGCTGTTTATAAGTATTGAGTAAATTATTGTCAGTAGAGTCAGTCAGTAACTGCAATACTGTAAAGTTATGTCAATGTTTTGGGTCTGGTCAACTTGATTTAATTGTTAATAAACATCCACTCCGCATTTTCAGCCTGCAACACTTCCAAAACCAGTTGAATGGGGACAAATCAGGGCACATAAGAGGTTTTAAAAAATCTAAAATATTATTGATTACAAAAGGAGGGAATCCCCAACTCTGATTATCAATTATGATTTGATACAGAATGCATTAACCACAAAAAGAGGCCGATCTTTGAGGAGTAAAGATGGGCAGAGGATGTCTAATTTGTCAACAAAGCATAGAGAATTCTGAATATTTAAAAACATGTTCCGCTCAAAGAAGATAGGAAGACATTGACTACTTTGGTCCTTAAAAGTCATTAAAAGTTCAAACTGGAGGAATTTTTCAGTGCATAACAGCAGGTTGCCAAGCCCACACGAACACACCATTATCTCCGTCCCCACAAATGGCACTGCATCAACCGTTGCTAACCCTCAACTGCTTAGGTTTTTTCCTTTTAAGTCGATCTGCCATCTTTGCTGTGTACATCCACCATTTTGGCCTTATCAAAATTTCCCCACACTCTTTTATGAAATCAAATTATCATAATTTCAAACAACAGTATAAATAAACATATGCAGCAAAAAAGAAAAAAATCAAACCTTTTTACACTAACACATGACGTAAAAGTTCAAACTCAGCACAAAAATATTCAAGAGTAAAACAATACAATAATAAAAGTGCAATAAAGCTAAACTTATGTCCTTAATCATAATTGTAGCTTTTAGAGTAAAGTCATTGCAACATAAACTATGTGATGAACATTGTACATGAAATGAAAAATGCAAATGCTGGCGGTAACAAGTAATATTTTGGTGATGTCCTACACGCCCTCTGTATGTATCGGCATAGATTTCCGACGATTCAAGCCTCACTTGCTCACAGACTCACACACTCAGGCAAAATTTGCATAAGTCAAAGTACAATTTCCATGGTGACGAATTGCTCTCATCGCGTCTCTCTTCTCTCTCTCTCTCTCCACTCTCTCTCTTCCTCTCTCCCCTCTCCCCTCTCCTCTGTCTCTCTTCCTTCTCTCCGCTCATCGTGTCCGCCCTCCTCCTCTCTCTCGTCTCTCTCCTCCTCTTGCACTCTCCAGTCTTCATAATATAAGACATTATCACTGATAGGTTGAAGGCCCCGGAGTGTCCTTGTGATAATAAGCACTTGATTAGCTCGCTGCTGAAGGAGCAGGTTGCTTTGTTTGTGCTCAGCGTGATGTTTTTAGCTTTGGCTGGGAGTTTTGCGTTAGAGGCTTTGGTTTTGACGTGATGGCCAGTTTGCATTTATATTCGTTTAATTGCATCTGAAAAGAAAATAGGAAAAGAGAATGAAAGCACTCAGGCCTGGCATCTTCGATTTTATGGGTGGGAACAATTGCTTTAAAATTTCATTCCTTGATTTTCTTTCTTTCACAGCTTTTCAGAAAACAAGTTCATGTGTTTACGGGAGTTCATTAAAGTGCGTGTAATAATGAGCATATACAATTACAGTTATGTCATTTAGCAGACGCCCTTATCCAGAGCAACTTACAACTGATACAGTCTTATAGTCCCAGCTATTACGGGTTAAGGGTCTTGCTCAAGGAGCCAACAGTGGCAGCTTGGCAGAGGTGGGATTTGAACCTTGGACCTTCTGGTCCATAATCCAGAACCTTAACCGCCAGACTACCACAGTTCTCACTGTACAGAGTGAGCCATGAGTCCTTATTATGTACAGCTTGCACAAATTCAGTCTTATGTACTGACTTTATATTACAGATGTTATTACAGAACATTCATTCATTCATTCACTTTTTTATCCACATGTTCCTTGGTCAGGGTCACAACAGAGCTGGTGCCTAGCCGGCAGCACAGGGAGCAAGGCAGGAACAACCCTAGACTGGGCGCCAATCCATCGTATGGTTATTACAGAACATCATCTGCCAATTTTAAGGAATCAGTAACAGGTCAATTAGGTTCTGAGTTATTGACCATCTGGAGAGATTCCCAAATTTGTTTTCAAGTTAGCATTTACACTTTAATATTAACAGGCATATTTTAGTTTTTTTTTTAAACACACGTTCTTTTCATTCAGGGTGTGTTCACACTTGGTAGGTATGGTTCTATTAAAACAAACCAAGGTGTGAGTGCCCAGTTAGTTTAACTCATTTGAACGTCTGTGAACTCTGCCATCTGAACCATGGTGTGCACCAAACAAGACTGAGACATCCTGAATAAGTAGGTCCCAGCTTGCTTCCAAACAAACCCTGGTTCAACTGATGTATGAACTCAGCATGGATCAAACATGAGTAACAAACCAAACATAGAGTGTGATGTTACAAGAAGCTAACGTTATTTACAAAGAACAGTGGAAAACATGGGGAAACTACCGTCTCCTTACAGCATGTGTTCAGAACAGAGGAGGCCCTGTTGCTGTCTTGACTCCTTTAGAAATTCTAGGAGCATTTTGTGAGTCATCAGCTGGTAAAAATACCAACACGTTATGAAATCCCACAAGTGCGTTCACCTCTAACGGGTTTTAGAACTTCAGAACTCTAACTGGTGGATTACCATTTTCCAGTAAATTATGACTTGTTACTTAACATTTCTAGTTAGTTCCAGCAAGATAACAAGCAGTAACTCAACCTATGAACTTAACATCAGTTACTACCATCATAAACCACACCACAACATTCCTTTTAGAACTTCATAATTATGAAGTTGTCACATACAGTATGTTTGAAGAATAAAAAGTTACACATTCTTAGTCTCATTAAATTCAACTGCAATTCAGTTGTTTAAAAGAAAATACTTGAGTTTATTTTAAACAAACTTATTTTCCTGTCTAGTAAGTCATGGATAACAGTGCAGTAAAAGGATTTACTATGCAGGGCATGCAACAAAGCACAGACATTCATACAGTATTTTCATGTGTCCATCTACTATCAAAGCAAAGCAACCAGGTTTTTTGCCTTCTGGCACTTTTGATGGCTTATCACCAGTCACATTGTATTAAAATAAACCCCAGCACCTAGGATATATAAAAGAAAAGGTCCCCCACAACACTGACGACATTGCCCCTGCAGGCTTTAGCAATAGAAAAAAAAAAATGTTGATTTTGCATTTTTATTCTTCATTTTAATCAAATAGCTTGACAATCAATTTGTGGTGTTCAATTGTGTCAGACAAGGAGCAAAATATTTTTTTGTCTCCGGCCATGAGTGAAAATGGGGAATAGTCATTGTGGTATATTTAATCAACCTATGGTATTAAAGATGCTCCGATTAGATGTTGGTTCTCATTAGTGGGGTTGTATGCTGAAGGTAGAGTTTTAAATTATTAACTAAATTAAATAGAGCATTGGAATTCATTGTGTTTAATTTCCATATTGTTGCTCTGAAACCGTGTTAACCCGAGTGAAAAAAACTTAAAAAATGGTGCAAACACTTCAGGGTCCCATATAACATAATACTACAATATATATATATATTATTGCAGATCTACTCTATAGAATGATTTTTTGCTTTCACTCCCTCCACAAATTTTCATGGGTTGATGTTTTTGCCCGAGCGTGTGTTGGGGATCCAATTGTCATGCTGGAAAGACCCAGCATGTTCCATCTTCAATGTCTCCACTGATGGAAGGATTTTTTGGCTAAAATCTTCACGATACATGACCCCGTTCATTCTTCCCTACACGGATCAGTTTTCCTGTCCCCTTTGCAGAAAACAGCCCCAAGCAGATCTTCCACCCCATGCTTCACAGTAGGTATGGCGCAACTCAGCATTCTTCCTTCCTCAAACACTACGATTTGAGTTTTTAAGCAAAATTCTATTTTTTTCGTGTTCATCTCCACATGATATTCTCTCAAGCCTCTTCTGGATCTCCATATGCTCTCCTGTCAAACTCATACAGGCCTGGACAGTACTGCTTAAGCATGGGCACTCCTGACACTGCCAGGATCTGAGTCCCCTCGGCTGTGGTGTTACTGATGTAGCCTTTGTTACTTTGGTCCCCCGCCTCTCCTGCAGGTCATTCCTCCGTTCTCTCGTGTAGTTCTGGATTTGTAATCTCAATCGTTCTCATGATCATTTTGTTTCTCCAGCCTGGTGCAGGTCTACAATTTGCTTCCTGGTGTCCTTCCACAGCTCTTTGGTCTCGGCCATGGTTGAGTTTTTGGAAGTTTTTGACTGTTTGAGACTGTGGACGGTGTCTTTTAAATATACGATAGGAGGTCACACAGGGTGCCATAATACAGGTAACGTGTGGGAGGACAGAAGAGCTTTCAGTTACAGGTCTGTGATAGTCAGAAATCTTGCTTGTTTTGGTGACCAAATATCTTTATTTTCACATTCCGTACCAATTAAATTCTTTAAAAATCCTACAGTGTGAATTTTCCCTCAATTTTTCTCATATTGTCTCTCATAGTTGACTGTGTACCTATGATGAACATACGACCTCTTCTCATCTTTCATGTAGGAGAAACTTGCACATCAGTGGCTGACTAAAATACTTTATTCCCCCGCTGTGTGTGTTGTGTGTTGTATATATAGGGGGCGGGCGCTAATCATTGGTAGGGATCACACACATACACTAGAAGCACTTTTAGTGACACCAATTAACCTAAAACATGTCTTTGGACTGTGGGAGGAAACCAGAGTACCTGGAGTAAAACCATGCGGACATGGGGAGAACATGCAAACTTTACACAGAAAGGACCCAGACCACTCCACCTGGGATTGAACCCAGGACCTTCTTGCTGTGAGGCGACACTGCTACACACTGAGCCACCGTGCCACCCACCAGTACCATATTTATTATTATTATTACTACATGGGCCAGCCAGGGGGTACGTTCTATCCAAACATACGACTGAATGCTATAACATTAGTGACCAATTGCATTTTCATTTACTTACAATAACTAACGAACAGAAATACAAAGTGCTTATTATTGGTCAAATCAATATATGGTTTCTACAGGCTGTTTTATATAGCAAAGCAGACAACAGATGTAATATTTTAAAACAATGGTAGAACGAAAAACTTCGAAAGACTTCACAGCGTGGACCAAAGTCTGAAACCACTAGACAAAATGATTGTTTGGATCTTTGTTGAGAAGGATTCATATTGCAGCAGGATAATGACCCAAAACACACCTCAGAGCAACAGTGCTTAAAAATCACAGCTTGAAAGACCAAAGAAGATCAAGGAGTGCTGTCATGGATTTTCCATCCCAGTCACCTGACCTGCATTGACTCAGAAAGCATTATTCAAGTATTCAGTAACACCACAAGATGCTTGGAAGTCACGCTGGGAGAACATAGACTTACAGAGTCCATGCCAGGTCAAGTGCACACTGGGAGGAACATACCAAATAGTATTTTGTTTGTTTGTGGCCATTTCATGAACACACACAAAGATACATCCATACACAAGGTTACAACAAGACTAGTCATATATATATATATCAACACACACACACACACACAATGCCAATTTAGAGTAATTAATTAACCTAACATGCATGTCATTGGACTGTGAGAGGAAACCGGAGTGTCCGGAGTAAACCCATGCAGACACGAGGAGGACATGCAGACTCCACACAGAAAGGACCCAGGCCACTCCTCCTGGGATTGAACCCGGGACATCCTTTCCGTGAGGCGGCGTTACTACCCACCAAGCCACTGTGTTGCCCACCAATAGTAGTAGTAGTTTTCAACTTTTCATTCAAATGCTGATTATATGATTTGGAATGAAACACATTGTGTTACATTGGATAAAAAAACAGGAGCAAAAATGGAAGCTAAATAGCTTTTCACTAGAAGCATTTTCACTAGTGGTCTGAGACTTTTGACCCTCACTGTATATAACCTACATATATAGCTTCCTATTCAGTGTGTATTGATTCTGCGTCAGTGAGTCGAGTCTGCTTACCTACATAGAACACCATTCCTGGCACAGGCTGGCACTTATCAGAGCGTTCTCCATTAGAAAAACAGGATAGGGATTACCATATTCATACACCTCATCCATCTTAGCTGTCTTCCCTGCTTAGCTGCACTGACTTTTTCGGAACGAGCCAAGCCATGCTCAAACATCTTTTCTCTCACTCTCTATCACTTTCTCCCTCCTCTCATTGCTCTTCCTATGAATTAAACAATGGCCACTGTTTTTCTGCTCTGATGACTTCATTCTGTACAAGGTGTAAATTTGATGGCCGAGCAGGATGGTAACAAAATGGATTTAATAAAGGATGTATTTAATAAATTGCTTCATGCAATTCAAGCCGTAGAAGCCATGCCAGACTGCCGCGTTATCAAAATACACATTTCCTCCCATAAAACGGACACCCTAATACGCTATATCTGCCAGCGCTGCCATAGCCATTGATTGATGCTTTTCATCTCAGCATGTAGCTGGTGTCTGCTTTCATACTCGCTCAGCGTTATTAGCTTTTGTGACAGATGTTGACAGACAGAATTAATAGACTGACATCGGAGCCTTGTTCTCGATTTAAAAGCATATTACCGGTCAACAGCTGCTTACTGTTTTGACATTGGGTTGTTTTATGGTGCGCGCTCATGCACGCACTCATCTTCCTGTCTCGAATCTTCCAAGTGACTTGTCATCAGTCATTATGCTGAATTGGACTCTCTCAGCTCAATCAGATCTCTCAATCAAGCTAAGACATTCAGGCATTCAATATACATGTTTTACAATTTATGTCATGCACTGTATAAGAACCAGTACTGATGTGGGTGGAAAAACTGTGGCACAGTGTTTAAGGTACTGGACTATTGACAAGATGGTTCAAATCTCACTACTGCCAAGCTGTCACTGGTGGGCCTTTGAGCAAGGCCCTTATCCCCCAGTTGTGGGACTGTGGTAGCCTAGCGGGTAAGACACTGGACTATGGACAAGAAGGTCCAGGGTTCAAATCCCATCTCTGCTAAGCTGCCACTGTTGGGTCCTTGAGCAAGGCCTTTAAATGCTATACACACGTGGCTAGCTTCGGGCTTATCAAATCCGAGCTGAGCGTCCCATGCCCACTTACAGATGCCCCATGTTGCTGTTTTTGCCCAGCAATGGTCCTTTCGCTTGATCCATATCCACTGGCTGCTTCTTTCAGCTGCTTCAGAGACTGAACTAGATCTGGGTGTAGAAAAAGTTTGGGAACCACTGCCTTATGTATCAAACCAGAATAGCAGTGATTATTTGTTGCCACTTGACATCCTTATGACCTGAATCATGGGCACTGATATTGAGTCAGACTCTACTTTGACGTTCTTACAGCCTTCAATTAGATTTTGTAACAAGACTGCAGGATTCACTTCCATTCAGCCACAAGAGCATTAATGAGGTCAGACATCATTGTCGGGCAATGAAACCTGCTCACAGTGGATGTTCCAACTTATCTCAAAGCTATTGGCTGGGGTTAAGGTCAAAGCTCTGTGTTGGCCTGTCAAGCCCTTTCACGACAAAGCCAACACAAAACCATTTATTTATGGACTGTGCTTGTGTTGCAGTGCCATGCTGAAAAATAAAGGACTTTCTCCATTCTGTTGCCACAAGGGTGAAAACAAAGAAGCCTTTAAGAACTTACAGTTGGAGCTATTTGAATTCATTCATCCTCTCAATGAAAATTGTTTTAACATCCTATATGTTATACAGAGTTGAAAACATGTTGATATTTGTGTGGCTGTTTTCCCAAAGTCTTAGTGACTTTTATGAACTATGGGCCTCAGCACTCAGCGACTCTGCTCTGTATCTTTATGTGGTCTGTCACTTCATGGCTGAGTGGTTGTGGTGCTTCCACTTTTCAATAATACCACTCACAGCTGATCATGGAATATCTACAATAGAGGAAATTTCACAAACTGACTTGGTGCAACAGTGGCCTCTTATTACAGTACCACGCTTCAATTCAGTGAGCTCTTCAGAATGACCCACTGTTTCAAAAATTTGGAGACAGAGACTGTAGTAGCCTAGTGGTTAAGGTATTGGACCAAAAGGTCCAGAGTTCAAATCCTACCTTTGCCAAGCTGCCACTGTTGGGTCGTTGAGCAAGAGCCTTAACCCACAATTGCTTGGATTGTAAGAATGTATCAATTGTACGTCGCTCTGGACAAAGGTGTCTGCTAGATTTCATACACCTGTGCAAAGGGACTGATTGAAACACCTGAACTCAATGACTAAGAGGTGTGTCCCAAAACTTTTGCCCATATAATATTATAGTATTATGAAGCTGTACCCTCTATTGCTGTCAAACCAAGCTGGCCATGCTTAAACATGTTTAGCCTTTCACCATACTACTCACCTGAACTGCCCTCTCAGTCAAGCTGAACTGCTTCAGTACTTTCGAACCCAGACCCTGAGCCTTGAGCCTATTTCTGAATGCCATCAAAATGAAAAGTCATTTTTGGAGAAGTCCTCCGTCTAGAGACAAGCCTAAATCACATCGGAGCTGGGGTTCAAGCCTGGACATAGAGGCACCTCAAGCTTCGTTAAGCAGCAATCCCTGATGTGCGGTGCCATCCATGTTTGGTCGGAGCTGGGCAAGATGGGAGAGAAGGATCAGTGAAAATCCTGACGTTATGATTGCCTGAAGCTCAGGACTTATGAGAGCTATGGCATATCTTTCAGCTGTCAAGACAGACTGGCATAGTCTCTCTCTCTCCCTCTCTCTCGCTGACAGACAGATGCAGGGTCATCTAGGTGAGGCAGCACAGGTGGAGGCTCACTGATGTGTGAGCTCCAGAGAGAGTATGCATATTAACAGATCCTTTCAGGTAGAATGGCAACACTAACCCAGAGTGGCAGAGGAAGCTTCAGTTCCTATCTGTATAGAAATATATGTCTAAAAAGCACAGAGATGAAAAACGAAATCAGAACAAAGTCTTCCAATCTTATACTAAACATTATCTTTCTTGTACTGTGTGCAGTTGGCATATGTTAAAAAGGGCACAAAGGAATATAAGCACTAACTGATTGACATTTTGCATAACAGGACATTGGCACTGGAGCCAAGTGAAGCATTATTTCCAGCTATCTCCCCATTGATTTTCTGTGGAGACAGTGCAAATTAAGCACAGAGGGCAGTACAAGTGGATGAAACAAGCAATTCGGTGCAAATGAATGGCGGCCACTTGGATTGCTGGCTGTCATGTGTCACGCACATGGTCAAACAGAGTTAAAATCAGTGGCTGCGTTCCAAATCACAAACGAGCACACTGCATAGCTTAGGACAAACCTCGCTTTCGGGATTCCCATTATAATACATAGGGAGAAAGTACAACCCTAACCTTCTGTAACAAATGGAGAACTGAAAACTAACAAAGGACAAGCACAATGGTTACCAACCTCCCCTTACACCCTCCACTTCCCTTGCTGTGAGTAATGTGAACTGTAGCAGGCAAGACAGTAAGACAGCCAATACGAAAACACAGTGGTACCTCGGTTCTCGACCACCTAGGGAACTCGTCAAATTCGGTTCCAACGCATTTTGACTAGTCAAATTTGTCTCAGCTCTCGTCGTTTGCTCAGCTCACTTGCTTAAACTTGTATGAGTCAAGCTGCGTGACTTGTTTCAGCCGATTCATGATTCATGATTCAGTACACAGTGATTCAGATTCACAATAGCCCTTGTTCAGTGAAGATCTCCGCTGTGTTTATTGTGGTTTTCTTTATTTTTACATCTACAATACTGTATTCTTAGAGCAAATAAGTCTCCATGGATCCTAAAAGGTTAGTTATAAGAGCCAGCTGAAAGGGAAACAGGAACTTAATCCTCCAGAAGACAGGCTGCAGTTAGCTTGGCGTCTATGCAGACGCTCTGAGTTCACCGGTAGAGTAAGTGTTTTGCTTTTACTTTTCCCTTTCAATCCATTACTCATTATATTACATGATAATTTACTACACTTTATTATAAAATAGGCTTTGTGTTAATGATTTTTGCCAACTGTAGGTTAATGTAAGTGCTAATGTGTAATAGGCTACATTATGATAGAGTATAGACTATATTAAACTCATCAGATCCTGTTACATTGAACTTATGTTGGATTTGTCGGAACATATCCCCTTCATAAATCAGGGAGCACCTGTACAATACAACTCCATTAATGCAAGTAATGCCTTATACAGTGTGGATTTTCGGGGGGTCTGGAACCGATTAATTCAGTTTACATTATTAGTTATGGGAAAAATTCTGGTTTTGGGGAATTTGAGTTTTCAGTTCTTGACTTCCGGAATGAATTAACGGCGAAAACCGAGATACCACTGTATTATGCTGATATCATTAAAATTATGTGTTTTAAAAAATGTTGGATTGATTTAGGAAATTCTTCATTGAAACTTGGAGCTCCCTCAATGTTACTGCATATTTGGATAGTCCACTTCGACTATAATGAAACAAATTTGTGCACTACCACTGGTGTTGTTACTATTTTAACATACTGAATAAAAATACTACATGAGCATTATTTACTTTTAAAATACACCCAAATCTGATAAATAACTGCCAGTTAGTTTACAAATGCTATTTCAGGATTTATTTTAAAATGCTAGCCGTACTCAAAATGTGCATTATATTCAAGGACTAAACTTCTTAACTGAGTTGAATTATTAATCAAAATCTCAAAATTATATATAAAATTGCCTTTGGACCGCAGATCTTGACCTTATTACTCTGTTGTTTGAATGGGGAGACTGCATCATTAGATTCAGCTCAGCATTTCTGATTGCCTTAAATGTCACATTTTTCTTCCAGATTACCTTAAATGTCACAATTTCCTTTAAACCATTAAAATAATCCATGCATAATAAGAAATCTCTCAGGGTTTTTTTGCCCCAGAAGATAGTACAATGTGCAGGAACATCTCACTGCTAATAAATTACCTTAGCGAGGGCAGAATGATGGTTTAGGGGTTAAAGCTCTGAACTACTAAGAAGACTGTTGGGCCCTTATTCAAGGCCTTCAATTGCCAAGTTGCTGTGTCCTTAGACATAAAAATCATTTTTACCATCACAACTTTTTTTAGGAATGTGTTGCAGGCCTGAAATGCCAAAGTGGATGTAGAGCACTTTAACTAATGAAAAGAAGTTGACCAGATAAAACATGAAAAATCTAGGGTTTATACTGTCTGCAATGAAATAAAAGATTGATTTTCTGCATTTTCCATACTGTTCCACCTTTGTCTGATTTGGTGTTGTACAAGGGCAGCATAGTGGTGCAATCCTGGCCTGGCCTTTGCCTGTGTTCTCCTCAAATTTATATATTTTCTTTGGGCAGTCTGGTTTCCTCCCGCATTTCAAATGCATGCATCATTCCAAAGTTAAATTGGCACCTCTAAATTGTTTCAGTGTAACTCAGTGGGTGGATGTTTCTGTCTGCATGTACCCCACAATAGAGGGGTCTGATTCCAGTCTTGTGCCCTGTACTTCCAGTTAAGAAAATTAATGAATGAATCAATGAATAATAATAATAATAATAATAATAATAATAATAATAACTGTTTTTGTAAGAATTATATATTTACTTTTTTTAAGAAATACTTTTAAGTTTCTGTTTTCATGGTAAATTTGTGACCTCTAAACCTTTTCAAGGTTTTCATCCAAAGTCAAACATACAACAAGAATTCTCCTACCAAGAGGAGCTGACCCTTTAATCATGTTTTTGAGTTCATGGAGACGTTAATGGAGTTCAATGGGCACAGAATGGCCTGCAGTAAATGAGAGACGAAAAAATAGCTGGTGGAGGAACCTCTCATTTGTGAGGCATCAGAAGGTTGAGAATGAGAGGTCGCTAAAGGCTCTTTGGGTGGATTAATCATTCATGAGCTTCTGTGAAACAGAGAAAGAGATGCTCAGAAGTGAAGCACAAAAAAGAGAGACATGGTAGGAGACAGAAAAAAGTACTGAAAACTTAAGTCATACATCTGGCCCAGACTCTGTCCATGTCCTTTGGCCGTTTCAACATTTTGTGCAGAATTAATTTCAACTGTTTGAGCTGTACACCAATTTTCTGTCATTCTTTTGCATTTTGAACAGTTACAAAGTATCTACATGAGTCAATCACACATACTCAGGCATGTCAACATTTGATATACAATTGCTAACAGAATTCTGATATCTCAAGGCAGCTTTTTTTTGTCTTTCTACAGCACTTTGCACAATAGAGCATTGTCTCAAAGCAGCTATACAATTTTATATTATCTTCTCATATCTAAGCCCAATCCCCAACTGAGCAAGCCTAGGGTGACAGTGGCAAGGAAATATTTGTTATAAAACCTTGGGAGGACCAAGACTCAAGAAGGGACCCATGTATCTACCTCCTTGGGTGGCCTAGAAGGAAAGAGAGCCACAAAGTTGAAAGAGGAAAATGGAGAACCAGGGAGAAAGCAAACAGAAACAGAGTGTGTGAAGAGCAATGTCAGATAATGGAAGTGAGGGTATAACCAGGTGGGGCTGTAATAGGACAGCCTGCTGTGGAAACCAAAAAGGGTCAGAAGAGGGTTATGTAGGATGATGCGGCTAAAAAGCACACATCAGTGTACCATTAGTATAAGGTGAACATCTTTTTACTGATCTTTGTTCTCTTCCATTCATGACAGCCAGCAAGACATTCATTTGTTCGGGGCAAATATGAATGTATTATTATTATTATTATTATTATTATTATTATTATTATTCAGATTGACATGGGTATTTCTTGTGAGCTGCTTACAAGACTTGAATTCAATTGAAATTGAAAGCTAAAGCTGATTAACATTTAGCTTCTGTTGCACTCTCATCAGCTGAAACTCTCATCACTGAGAACATGATGCAAAAGTCCCAGACAAAAGCAACCAATGTAGATGATGTACATTTAGATTTACCAACTTATTATACAGTGGTACCTCGGTTCTTGTCATTAATTCGTTCCAGAAGGCTTGCCAAGAACCTAAAAGAGTACAGAGAAAAATTTTCCCATAAGGAATAATATAAATTTAATGAATCCATTCCAGACCCCAGAAAATCCACACTTTATAAGGCATTACAAGCATTAATGGAGCTGCTCCCTGATTTACGATGGGATTATGCTCTGACAAATCCATCATAAGTTAAACGTATCACAAACCAAGAAGTATTTGGTAGAGCGATCTATACTTTATATAGTGAAGCCTATGATAAGTAATGATAAGTAAGTTCATGTTTAAAACACTTACATTAACCTACAGTTGGGCAAAATCATTAACATAAAGCTTATTGTATAATAAAGTGCTGAAAAATCTCATGTAATTTAGTTGAGTAATGGATTGAAAGTGAAAAGTGAAAGCATTGATGAACTCACAGTGCTAGCATAGCTGCTAATGCTACTTGCAGCCTGTTTCTGGAGCATTAAGTTCCGGTTTCCCTTTCGGTTGGCAGTCAATACAACCTTTTTTTTAGGAGACTTCCTGTTTGTTGAATCATGCAGTTAGGAAAATGGGAACATACATGATATGAGCATGCCCACAAAGTGCATTGTAGAAAAAAAAAAGCTTCTATTACAACTAGACTGTCATATCAGGTGATGGTTATTGTGGCGAGGTCTGAATCAGCAGTACAGGCCAAGCTGGGAGAAAATAACACGAACTGAACTGAAGCTGTCACATTTTCACAAGGCCACAAATTAGTGTGCAGCTGCCTGCTTGGTACGGGCCAGTCAGCTGCTCTCTCGCTCAGTGTGAAGACTCGTCTCCGGGAAATAGAGAGACACAACATGTCTCCTGCAGGAAGAGAGGCAGCATACCAATAGTGTTTTGTCTGTGACAGAGACCAAAGGAAATAAAGTTTGAAAAGGGGAGAGAAAGGGGCAGACAAAGGGTAAAGTAAGAGCTGCAGTATTTCTGGGCACTCCTGATCAAATAGTAATCTTTTCTTGATTTTCTAAATTAAAGAACACAACTTCTCCAGTGAGGAAAATGAATTCTAACATATTCCTGCAAAATGTGATGGACCATTAACAAGTCGATTAGATTCAGATAAAAATGCTAATGGTTCATCTGGAAAGGTGCCCAAGCCTTTGAACATGCCAATTTTGATGTTTTCCAAGTATCAGCTGTGTTTCTAGGCTACTTGTTATACTGGGGCGCACACAGAATTTAGAGGGGCACAGCCGTACCTATCTGCTTGCCAATCAGTCATAGGGGCACAGCTGAGCGTTAAAAATAAGCACTTAATAGACAGTGACAGTGCAGACTGTGAAACGGGTTTTAGGCGACTATAATGTCAATATAAAGGGTATTTTCGACAGAAAACATCCAAAGCCCAAACTGCTATACGTTTCACCCCCTCCCAGAAGTACAGAGCACCATGTTCTGTTACAAGCACACATTTATGAACCAAAATATAAATACAGACGATGGAATATAAGCAAGCAAGCAATACAAGCTGATGCAGTGAGTAGCTTCTCATTTGTTAAACAACCATTTCGAAAGACACATCCTGTGGTCGTGGAAAGATGTTCATCTGTTTCAGAAGGGTCAAAGAGTGGTTCAGGGAGCATGAGAAATCATCTGGATTGGCCACCAATCCAGACCTGATCCCCACTGAGAATCTTTGGGATGTGCTGGAGAAGACTTTGCGCTGTGGTCCAAATCTCCCATCATCAATACAAGATCTTCGGGGAAAATTAATGCAGAGTTGTATTAATTAACTTGTTATTAACTTGTAATTAACGTTAACTTGTTGCCAGCTGAAACATAATAACCAATGCAGTAATTGTCCAATTTGAGGCTCTTTTTTAAAACTCTTTGCTTATATAAATCCAGACGGTGAACTTATGTGGGGCCAGGCAGTGTATATTTAAGTATTTTAAAGCTTGCTGAATTTCTACATAACACTTCTAAAGTGTACATTTTAAGTTAGTTATAAAAGAAGAATACCTTTAGAGATGATGTACTAGTGTTTTACGTATGGTCAGTGTTCAGAAATTATGGAAATGAGTACAAATAAAAGATTAATTAGTTAAAAAGTTTACCCTGACCTCCCTCTGTAAGAGAGAAGGATGACGTGCTATCACATGACCGGTTTGTTCAGTAGTGCTGCTGTTTTGACAGGTGACCATTTCATTTGTCGGATCGGTCCGGACAGACAGACTGTGTAGAGCCAGAATCATCAGCAGCCATGGTGAGTAAAGCCCAGGGGGACATGTTGCCTCAGGATGATCTCTCCAGCAGCTCCTGGTTTTATAACTCACTCACTGCAAACCAGAAACACACAAAATATAGTGCATAGAAGACAAAGCATGGTTAATAAAGGAACAAGAAAATAAGCAAGAAAATAAGCAAACCATTATAGGAATGTTTTTCCATTATAGGAATGTTATAGGAATGTTTTTCCATGTTTTCCATTATTACGATTGTCCATTGTTCTGAGAGAACAGAAAATCTGTTTACTAGAAACCTACTTATAATGGAAGTCTAACAGGCAGTTTCCCAGACATGGATTAAGCCCAGTCCCTAATCGAAGCATCAATGGTGATTCTCCACTGAAAGTCTTAAGAAAGGATTTGGACTTATTTTGGTCTAGGGTCTGGGAAGCTAGTCTTAAGATCATTTGTTTCGTTGTGGGACTGATTAACCATGTGTGGATGCCAAAAAACCTTAGTAAAATCATGGTTTATACTGAATTGCTCCAGTCTTCTAAAGTTGGATTACGGTGATGGGGGGGCGCGGCGCAATTGCGTCAGAAAACATGGTTGCCAGGTCCGCTTATTCTTAGAAATTTCGCTTCTTTTGGGCTTATTTACACAGACCAAGTGGGGGATTTACTCGTAGGATCTGGCACACTTGGAATTAAATGATAAACACCTGCTAAATGGCTAGCGAAAATTTTGTGGAGACTCAATAAAAGGAAATGAAGAATTTGATTATTTAATATTTAAAATTGAAGTTTACATCACATCTTACTGTGAGATTACTGGCTGGGTTCAAAGTATAATCCAATTACTGCCAGGTTCATGTAAACCCGGAGGTTTCCCATTGGCTGATTACCCAATTGCATGGATTATTGACAACATCTGATTTTATGCAGTTATTGGATTATTAAGTGCATGTAAACGCACTTAGTGATGGGGCATTTATGCAAGATTTATGAGACATCCCATTTCCATGACCTAATTTCTTCTCTTTTGGGGTGTGTGATAATGAAAAAAAATGATATAATTGATATTTTCTGGGGTTTTTTTGATAGCGATAATTAGACAATACTTTGGCAGTGTATGACTTAATTCTAAAGTATTCAACAGTAGTTTGAACCCATTGTTGGAACCGAGGTACCACTGTAATAATAATAATATGAGTGTAATAAAATAAAAATAAAACCATATGACCTTACGATATGACTCAAATTTCTCTGTGATATAGAGTGTTTTCAAAAAGAAAACGTTGCATTCTCGAATTTGCTTTCCCTGGTGGTGAGCTGGATCTCAGTGGTGTTCGGTCGCTTTGACTCAGTATGAGCTGTCGGTCTGTTTCATTTTTGTCACTGTGTGCTTAATGATAAAGTCTTTCTGTCTTGCTACACTTCCCATCGCCCAAAACTGATCAAAATCTATTTCCCTCTCTGACTGAGCGAAACTGTGATTGCACTTATAACGATAGGAAGCACAGTCTTTTTCTCTGACCTTTCAAACTACAACATGAATGTATTTTTTCACTTAGCTTTGCCATATGCTACATCCTTTTTTGTTCGTTTCCAGTCATCACATTCTGTCTTTCCTTTCTTTCCTCTTTACTGGATCTCACTTTCACCTCTGAATCTCTTCTGCATTCACTGGCTCTAATATCAAGACAGCATGCTGTTATTTTTTGTCAGTGTCTCTATACTTTTCTTTGTCCTTTGCTCCTACATCGTTTGTGCCATCAACTGCATTTGAAATGCAAAGCTCATTGCATTTCCTGCAAACTTTCCTCAGTCATCTAAATTTTCTGAGACTGTTTGTTCCTCCGCTGTCTTATGGCTAAGTAGTGACTAAGGCCTTATGAAGTTATTGGTTACTACCTTCTTGCTAGCTAACCTGCTAGCTTTAAGCTTACTTTTGAGTTTTCATTTGCTCCCTCCAATCATCCCGTTCACCCTCATTTTGAAATATACTTCTTAAGCAAGAGCCTTTTCGAGTCATGTGCTATTAAGAGGCTTTTACCAACAATGCATTTTTTAGTATATTTAGTGTTAAGTCATATATTCATATATATATATATATATACACACACACAATATAGGGACAAAAGTATTGGGACACACCTCTTAATCATTGAATTCAGGTGTTTCATTCGGTCCCATTGCCACAAGTGTATAAAATCAAGCACCTGCATCCTCCCTTCATGAACATTTGTGAATGAATGGGTCGTTCTAAACAGCTCACTGAATTCGACTGGTACTGTAATAGGATGCCACCATTACAAGAAATCAGTTCATGAAATTTCTTCCTTCCTATTCATTCCACAATCAGTGAGTGTTATTGGAAAATGGAAGCGTTTAGAAACAACTCAGCCACAAAGTAATGGACCACTAAAAGTTAAAGAGCGGTGTTCCAAACCTCTGCCATTAACATCAGCACAACAGTTGTGTACCAGCCGCTTCATGGCATGAGTTTCCATGCCTGAGTAGCTGCATGCAAGCTTTACATCACCAAGCATAATACCAAGGATCAGGTGGAGTGGTGTAAAGCACATCATCACTGGACTTTGGAGATGTAGAAATGTGTTCTCTGGAGTGATGAATCACATGTCTCTTTCTGGCTGTTTGTTGGACAAGTTTGGATTTGGCGAATGCCAGGAAAATGTTATATGCCTGATGGCATTGTGCCAACTCTAAGGTTTGGTGGAAGAGCGATAATGCTATGGGTTGTTTTTCCAGGAGTTGGCTTAGGTCCCTTTGCTTCAGTGAAGGAAAATCTTAATGCTTCAGTCCAAGACAATTGTTGGACAGCTTTGCTGGAAGAGTTTGGGAAAGCACCTTTTCTGTTCCAGCATGACTCTGCCCCAATGTATTCAGGAAGGTCCATAAAGGCACAAGTCTGGTGTGAAAGAAATTAATTGGCCTGCTCTTCTCCTCTGGCAACAATGGGCCAATCCAAACCCTTAAAAACAACCACAGACCAATATCTAATTTTTGTATCGTTGTTCCCATGGCATCTACCTAATTCAGTTGAAGCAAGCTCAGATGGTAAAGCTCAGAGAAAGCATTTCCACTGCTCTAGCATCCATAGTTGGTGGTTTGGACCACTCTAGCTGAAGCTGTGTGACTGCTTGGCCAAGGAAACCTAATCGATGAAGCTCCTATTAAACAGTCATTGTGCGAATGCTGCTTACAGAGGCAGCTGTCGACCTTGACTGAGTGGGAGTTCCTGAAATGAAGCAGTGCACTCCAACAAGTCCACAGATTTTTAATGTCTGGGTCACTGGTTTCCTTCATTTGCTCCATATTTAATTTGCTCTTTTTTTCCCCCCCAAGAACTTCTTCAGTGTTTAAGATCATTTTGTATATCAGTTCAACCAGAACTTGAAAAAAATGAGAGCCATTACTACAAAGCTCAGCTCTCTGTAGTAATATAGCACTTACTGCAGAGTCCCAATTAAGCCCGGGTAGAAGTGGAGGAAATATTCCTGTTCAAGAAGAACCTGTGTAGTGTTTAGTGGGTGATAAAAACAATATCATTTTTAGCTCCAAACCCCATAGCACCATTCAGGTCATTAGATGCAAGCTCATAGAAAAGCGAACCTACTGGAGTTTGTGTCATCCCTCAGACCATGGTAAATCCATTTGTTCATGCCCCTTGACATTTAAAATGGATCAGCCACATTAAGCAAATTTCAGAGGGTCTTGCTTGGTTTTTGTGTCTGATGACAATGCATCATCAGCTACCCTTTTGTTCTATAAGGTGATCTCTATCTATTTTTATTAGCACCAGTGTAATTCATTTAGTGGGCTTTGGGAAGAAAGGGATGAATGCAGCTCCATCTGAGGTTACCGTGTAATACACAGCGTGTGCTCTGTGGAGTGTTGTTAAACGCCATGGATCACCGAGCTTCTTTTTGTCGTGGCTCAGTGGCTAAGACTCTGGACTGCTAATAAGAAGCTTGTCAGTTCAGATACAGAGATGCTAACAGTGGGTCATTGCACAAGCCCTTCAACTGTGAGTTCCTCTGGACAGACTGTAGCGCAGCGTAAAATTTTTAACCGGAGCCTATTCTAATTTCTGCATCGATCGAATGCGTTAAAATCAGGCTGACCAATCAGAGCTCGGTTGTCAGGCAGAACAGCTCATCCTGCTAGCAGCAGAGTATAAGAGTTTATGTGACAAGAAACACACTGAGGGAATGATGGTGAGAATCTCACAGTGACTGTATGGAACTGTTTTTGTGTTTATTTAAGTGCATTCTAATCTGAAATTAAAGAAAACAAAAGGACAGGGACAGGGACAGCAAACAGGGACAGGGACCCACTACATTTAAAATCACATCCATTTTTTTCCTGCGTAAAAATCAGACTTGGTGTGAAAAGGCCTTAAGGCTGTCTACCAAATGCTGCAAATGTAATGTCATATCTGTGTTTACTGTGGTTACAAATGTGAAAATCCTACCAGGTGCACGGGGATAGGAGCCATTTGGAAACTGGCGTGCCTGTGTGTGTGTGTTATGAATAATTTGTATATCTTGAGTCTATATTAAGCTACATTCTTGAAAATAAGATGTATATTTTGCACCTGATACTAAACCTCTATGCAGTGTGAAGCTCATTTATTATCAGCTGGATGAACAAAAGGCTTCCCAAGTCAAACACTGTGGATTACACGGTAGCGTGTCAAAATACTCATTGCAGATGCACTACTGTAAAGTAGTATTTGGTACAATTGTATGTCTTGACATGCAGACAAACTTGACGAAAAAATGACGTGGTATACACTCATAGACAATTGCTGCCTTCGTTTGCAGTGGTGTCATGAACGAGAAGCCTGTACTGCTATGGACCGGAACCGTATCGTCTTTAGCAAAGAATCCAGGTTCTGTTTGGAATCTGACGATGGTTGGGTTTGGGTATGGAGGCCTTGTGGTGAGCTCTTCAGTCCTGACTTAGCTTTGGAGCAACACCCTGGCTCAAGTGATGCTGTGTTGGTCTCGGGAATCATCGCATACGACAATATGTCACCCCTAATAGCGATAAGAGAGACACTAACAGCTCAACGATATGTGCAGGACATTCTGAGGTAACATGTTGCCTCTCATGGCAGGACTTCCAACTGGCATTTTTCAGAAAGATAATGCTCACCCACACACAACAAGGGTTTCCGAGGAATGTCTCTGCCAGATTGCAACACTTCATCGACCTGCCCGGTCACCAGATTTCTTGCCAATCTAGCATTTATGGGACCAGCTGGAACACTAGCTTCAGCAACCCTACAAATGGGCAGGACCTAAAGGTCCAGCTGCAATATCTGTGGGCAAATGTTCCACAGGATGCCACACTGAACCTGTTTGCCTCCATGCATAACCATATCTCATCTTGTATCCAGGCCGACCCAACAAGGTACTAGAGCCTCCTTTCAATTGTAGAGTTTTCCCAATAAACTTAACCTTTTGCTATAATATTGTAATCACTTACATATATCATCATTACATTCACACACATAACATTTCAGTTGATTCTCCTTATTGGTGAGTTATTTTTTGTCAATGAGGATATTTCACATACTTCTTGATGTTCTGGATAAGGGTTTGTCTTATAAGTATTCTGACTGGCTTGACTACTACTAAAGAAATCAGTGAGAATGCTAAGAGAAAGTTAAGATATTGGACAAAAGTGAGTTACACAGCAGTTATTATGTAATGTAGGGAGGAACAATCATTTTTGCAATTATTATTGCTGTAACAGATGAGGTACAGTTAACTCCCATTGACACATCCAAAAGTATCTTGTTCGGAAACATGGTTCAGGTAGTGAATATTTGTATAACAGGTACTTATTTCCATTACTTCCTATCAGAAATCCCTACCTTGTTCCTGTATATTTAAAACTCCTCCTACTTTCAGCAAAGTCAGTATAATAAAGTATAAATATAGTGGACTTTCTGACTGGTCCTCTCACCTGCCAGTTCTGGCAGATTGGGTGGCTTCACCTCTAAGTTCTTACCCAGTTCTTTATTCTCTCTTCTAGCACTTGATACTAATATACATTCACCAGCCAATTTATTAGATACACTTTTTTATTCTGTCTTTTATAATACTCTATAATAGTTTTTACTTTTTTAGTTTTAATAGTAATAATAATAATAATAATTTTAGTTTTTAATAGTTTTTAGTTTTATTTCATCTTAGCCTACATATTATTCAATTCTAATTTTAAGTAGTATATTTTCTTTACATATATTCTTTAATTCTAATATTTAACATCCAGGCTACCCAATGAGATTGGGTCACTATTTGGGTCTTGGTCTTCCCAAGGTTTCTTCCCTATAACATTTGGAGAGTTTTTCCTTGTTACTGTCGCCTCAGGCTTTCTCAAATAGGGCTTTGAGCCAATTTACTTGTAAAGCGGCTGAGACAATGCTGTGTTGTAAATAGTGCTATATAAATAAATTTGAATTGACCTACTTGTTTCTACAATCCATTTTATCAGTTAAACTTTTTACTTTGTCTTTGTACTATGTAGTTCTACAATTCCAGACTGTAGTCCCATCTGTTTCTCTTCATACTTTGTTAGTTCCCTTTACTTTGTTCTCTAATGGTCAGGACCCCCAGAAGTCCACCTCTACGTTAATTTTTCTATGGGAAAATATTCCACCAAGAAGGATCGAAAGTTGAGGGATTGTCACCAATATTAAGGAAGGTAAGTGGAGTCTTGCCTCAACAGACATTCTTTATCCAGTGCAACCAGTGCAGACTTGTCATTATAATGAAAACCCTACAAAAAACAACATATATGTTCACAACAGATAAATGTTACACAACAATTATTGACTTTTGGTTGAAGACATCCTTAAAACTTGGTCTTCTTGCTCTTACTGAGATGCAAGAAATCATAAATACAGTAACTATTACTTGTACTTCTGCCTTTATAGCATGTGTGGTATCATTTATATCTGTGTAGACAACAAATGCATTTAAGCAGTAAAGAATTTGTTCTCATGGCTTTCCATGTTTTCTTGACTTTACTTGAAGATTTGTTTAACCACAATAAATATATTTGGCCATGTCTGAGTTATTCATTCTTCTGTAGCACCGATGGCAGAATCAGAAAGCTCCTGCCCTTCCTCACTCACTTCCTAATCACTTACTTTCTCAATGACAAACAGCTCTCACCGTGCCAACTGCTGCTATATTCCCCTGGAGAAAACAATAACACCATAAGCAACGGGGCAACCTGGCGCACCTTCTATCTCTCGCTCCCAGTCTGTTTCTGTTGCTCTCTTGCCCTAACCCTCCGTCTGCTCTAAATTACCCAGTAGTCCTGCAGGTGCCAGCGGCTCTTCTGAAACCATTATTTCTACCTCACAGAAGATTGGCTTGGTAATTGCATGTATCATAATTAAATTTGATCAACTCCCCTAAGGACCACAGTCTCGTCTGACCCAGGCTTTAGCTCTTGTAACTCTTACATGGAAAGTGAGAAACATTCCCCTGATGCATATTTGTATGTGTTCTATTGCTTTCCTGTTAGGGGATCTACAGGTTGTCTCCCAAATCCACCATCATAGCATTAAATGTCTATTTTTTCATTTTCTACAGATCATGATGAGACCTGTCTGAGATCAGGTGACTGGCTGCTTCTGAGGTCAGGGAGGCACTGCAACAGAGACCCCTTCCCAGCCCTGCAATGGACCGGCATCCTATCCATGGCTCCCATATACCCGTGCTGCTGCTGCTGAAGCCACACTTAGCAGACCCCCATTAATCTTACTTTAAACTTGCAACGCCGGATCATTTACAGCTCCTGTCTGTGATCAGAGACATTATATAAGGAGGAGACTGGTCACTGGTTGAAATATGATTGTGACTGTAGTACAGAAGCCATGCCTCTTCATTAGAAAGAACCAATCAGCATATTAGTGAATGTGTCAGAGACGGAGTGGGTGGGTGGGGGGTGTGGCAAGTCTTGGCCCCTTTGTAGTGATGGGATGAACATGCGCAGGAGCCAGAAGTACCTTAAAGAAATCATATTTTTTGTGTTATTTGAACTCAACAACGCAAATAAGTTATATCATTTTTGTCAGAGTATACCAGCGATTCTAAATATGCATTTTAAACATTCAATTCTCTTTCTGTTTCTTATATATAGGTCTCTCCTCATTCAAAGAGATAGGAGTCTGGTCTTGTACAGCTGGAAATAACTGCCCAGTGGCTTTACCAAGATGGCGGTGGAGTGAACAGACTTATAATGACTTTGCTGTCATTCATAGCAGACTGATGACCCATGTTATCCCAGCAAGATTTCACAATATTCCAAAGAGCATCTTGTGATTTTACCGAATGCTTGGCTTTCTCTGTCTTAAATCTTACCCCCATAAATGCTCACTGGGGTCAGCTAGCTGTGGAGGAAAATCTACAACAGTAAGCACTCCTTGATTTTTTTGGGCTACCAGTAGTTGTAGCAAAGCTTTGATGCGTATTTGGGGTCATTATCCTGCTGTAGTGTGATACAAAGATTCAAACACTTATTTTCACTAGTAGTCTCAGAATCACTCTATGTACTGAGCAAGTTCTGTTAAAACCATTTGAATTTTTCCTCTAATGGGCACTACATGCTCAATAGATTAATGAATCAAAACTGCCACACTGCTTCACTGGTTAGGACCTCACTAGCCTTCTAGCAATTTGCTGTCAAAGCTATTCAGGTGAAGTTTCAATCAGTGCCGTCTACAGCACATTCTGGAGGTGTATTTGTCTTGTAGGGCATTTTCTCTGACCTTACAGTGAAACTCACAAGAGTTTCCCACAAGAGTTCAGTAAGTTTGTACTCTTTTCCCACTAATCTACTTCTGTCTCAGTTTCCAGCTTGTTTGCCTTTTTGACTCTGTCTGTAAAGCTGCAGCATCCCCGAGTCAACTTTATCGTTGCAGATCACGCCGGTCTTTGTTTTCTACTATTTGCGGTAGCAGCCATCTGTTTAGTAACAGGCAGACTCTGATGTACTACTTTTGTACATCTGGGCCTTCTGGTTCTTTTCTTTCCTGGTTACATCTAATTTGCTTTTCTGTCAAGCCAACAATGGAACCATTATATGAAAAGTTTAGCTTTTCTGAATATTTAATGGATGCTGAGCTTCACAAAACATCAGTACACTAATGTGTTTCTTGAGAAAGCAGCTTCATTCACCTAAGAATCTAAGAATCTAATCTTAAGAGTGCATTATATACCTTACAACCCGAGGACAGACCATTTACTTGCTTTATTGAGCAGAATAACAAGGTTATGGTTTTTAATAACCAATTAACATGTATTGCTATTAAGGCAATTCTGAGAATGGGCTTTGTAGCTTTGTCATGAATAAATCAGTCACTTAAAGTAATAAAAGTCATTATCAGTATTAGTAATGGTTTAATGCTACCTTGATTAAACCTGTTTTAGTGATTCCAGACTTTTATCTTTGGTGCATTCATTTATACAGGTACAGGATGTTTAACAGCATTCCAATCAATGTCTGTTCGCTTTAACAGCTGAGGAATTAAAAATCTGTTTACATTTTACCTTTAATTTAATCTAACTCCAGACTTTGTAGCCATGAACGTTGTCACCTCAACTTCCAATGAACGCTTGGAAGTTTCACGATTCACCAGCAGAGGTGGGAGTTAAGCGTTGAAGAGTATTGAGTCTCTGTTTCATCTGGCTGATCTTCTGTGTTGTTCGTACCACTGTCCATCAATGCATGTTTGGCTTCTGTCAAACAAAAGTATCAGGTTCATCGTAAGATCTTCTTAAGTGTTACGACTTTTCCCTAGACAGAGTAGTAACAGTACATGAATGTGTTTTTTATAATTATTGTGAATTTCCATCCTTTAAAAAAGGGTTTGGCATGTGTATAACAGTTTAGGCTTCGGATGCGATGGAATTAGGGATGCTGTGTAGATGGTAGCGTTCCACTTGTGTTTTCAGTGGTATCTCTTTGCATGCAGTTTTCTTGTGAAAATATCCTCATATATACAATAGAATAGCCTAAAAAGACTATGTGACTATGGTAATGTCTGCTCAACGACCATTTCGATCAACGTTCTGGTCACAGCACGTAATGCGGACGTTAAGTGGGGCACACGTGTATGTGATTTCAACAGAACCATTGAATTATTATAGAACAACTCACCTACATGCTCCATGAATACAACTGGCGCATACAGCTGATGCTACACCAATGAGAACCTGAGCTATGAGAGCATGGAAAGGACAACATAGAGGTGACAGTATGTTTAATGAAAGGCTTCAACCTGCTTGTTATAAATCTACTGTCATGAGCCACCAGAAGCAGCAGAGATACTGAACAGAACATGGGGTTTAGCTAGTGAATACTGAACGGATATGTTTGGACAGATAGCAGGATATCTTTTGAGAATCTGAATGACCCTGTGTTGGGTTATCTCCCTTTCTGTCTGCACTACCTTAATCCAATTTCTGTGTAGGCTTCAGTTGTATGACAAGAGACAGGTTGTCTTTCTGTTTTTTTTTTCATTTTTGGCTGCCACTCCATCCAAGCCTTTTCTTTTGTTTCTGCTCTCATTCTGTCTGTCTGACTGCCTGTCTGTCTGTGTGTCTCTCTCTCCCTGGAGATGGTGTGCTGAGAAGCAATCTTCTTCAGCAGGTGATTGCTTGGTGAATATTTATAAAGAGAAAGGCAGAGAGAGAGAAAGGAAGAAAGAAAAGGGAGGATGAGAGATCACTTGAAACGATTTACACCTTCAGCTATTTTTCTGTCATATAAGGACTCCAATTTTTCTCCCGTATATCTTGCAGAATTGAAAAGCATTTCCAAATGCGCTCATCATTTACCCATCCAAACAGTTTCATACGCTTCCCTCTACCTATTCGCCCATCTTATAAAATTTCCTTCAATTTAATTACGTCCCTAAAGATAACACATCAGCCATGTGCTGAATTACCCCAATAAATAGCCATTAAACATGCATAATTGACAATTAGTGCAGTGGCGGAGGTGCGCTTATGGCATTTTCGTGACCTGGCATTGATTTCTCCCATTAGTAATGCCACCATGAAATATGACCTGTCACGATGCATAACAATGGCCATGGTTCTGGAAAATAGAATTAAAGAGGAAAAGAGTTGTCTGCGGTGAACGCCCTGGATTAATGCAGCGGAGGTGAGATGGAAAATGATGCCTGCAGACTTCTCATAATGCTACAGTTAATGCTGGAGAGCATCAGCAGCATCTAAACACCAGAAAATATACAGACTTTAGGTCTTTGGTAAATCGTCTCATGCTTTAAGCTCCCTGATATTCTTTCATAAAACGCCCTGAAACATAACAAGCCTCACTGCTCGTTGACATCCTGAATGTAAATAGTGTCTTGCTTTTAAGGAGAGTGAGAATGCATTTTTTAGAAAATACTTGAATACGTCTTTAAGAAATGCATAGACTGAGCGTCATTAAAGCAGTATCAGTCACTTTCAAGCAAGAAAGCTACCAATTTGAGCTTTATTACTCTAAGTATATGTCTTCAGGAAATCAGACATCATGCCATCGTGTCAATGTCGACAAATGTTTTATTTTTTTACCACCCGCAGTACTTTCATGCCAAGATACGGAAGTAGACTGCCAAGCGTTGGTGCTGCCGTTGGTACCACGCGATCCTCTGCTACCAACAGCACCCATGCAGCTGCTACCCAGCGTGAGGTTCCTTAAATGCACCACCAACCTTCATGTTACCAGTCCAGACTGGAATTTGAACCCACATCCTCAGTCCACAGTGTATCTTCTGTTTCTCGTAGTTGCCATTTACCCATGAGCCACAGGATCTCTGGTTGTCTTAAATCATCCAAAATCAGATGGCGCAATTGATTTCAGGGGTCATATACTAAAAACTGGTGCTACAGTGCTTTTAAGAGATTCAAAAATTAATCAATCGTTCATTCACCTTCATCTCTTCCTCTTAATGAGTGTAGTAGGGAAGTCAATTCTGAAAACACTGGGTGCAAGGTAGTGCAGTCAAGACCACTAGAGCTGTCTGAGTCAAGACCAAGACTTTTTGTAGTCAAGTCTGTGTCAAGACCGAGACTGGGAGTGGCTGAGACCGAGACGAGACCAGACCAGATTAAGGTTGTTTCATCATACAAGAATAAAAAGAAGAAAATGAAGAAAAAAATAGTTTGTAATTCACTTTACATTCCTTACACATTAAATAATTATAATTATTAATAAATAATATATATAATCATAGAGTTTGTCAAATATAATAATCATATATAGTCTAAAATTATTATTAATTATTATTATAATATAGTCTTAGCAAGTAGTATATTTTGGAAACAAATAATGGAGGTAGCCTAGCGGTTAAGGTACTGGACTATGGACCAAAAGGTCCAGGGTTCAAATCCCACCTCTGCCAAGCTGCCACTGTTGGGTCCTTACTCACAATTGCTTGGATTGTAAGATTGTATCAATTGTAAGTCGCCTGCATAAGGGCATTCTGCTAAATGCTGTAAATGTAAATGATTCTGTTTTCCTTCTCTCGAACTCAGAACTCAACTGAATATAGCCAACAGCATCCATTCTTTCCATTTTAATTACTAAATAAATAAAGTATAGCAAGCGGCTGAAATTGCACACTTGAATATTTAATGTTTGCCTGTTCGCTCTGTGTGCATGCCCTCACAGATCCACTACTCCCAACAACACCTAACAGCTAGGCCAGAACAGCCTAGATGGCGGGCAATTTGTTGAAACATCCATCCTGCTTCTATCAGTCCAATGATAGAAGCCCCAAAGTCTGTCAACTGGGCAAAATTTCTTTGAGTACATCATAGGGGCATGTCTAGCAGACAATGATCTCTCACCAATAGGTACACTACCCAAAAGTTGCCTCTTGGAGCCTTTTTAGGCAGCAGGGGAAGCAATGTACACCATCTTGTTGAAATCAGATCACACCTGTAATCATATCTGCTTGAAACACAACTGCATGCCGAGTTTTGAACAATATGACATTTCTATCTGGTAAGTGCATTCATTGTTTTTGTTAATGAGTATACATTTAAAAGTACGTACTGTTGCACTTATACTCAAGTAGATCCTGAAACAGTGTGCTTATACTTTCAGTGGAGTAATACTTGTTATCTGTACTTTACTTAAGTATATGAATTCTCTACTTTGTCCACCACTGGAAATAGCCATACAATGTCAGCTAGAAAGCAAGAATAACAAGCACTTACCTGAATGTTTCTTTCTCCAGAGGTTGGCTGTGTCAGCGATTCTTTGCTAATAACCTCTCCATGCCTGTCTAAAGCACAAATGTTCGCACTATGTCAGAAAAGTCACGGATACTTTGACCATTAGAAAACAAGGTCAGGAAAGGCTTGACCCCAAATATGCAGAGTACAAGAAGTATGTGGTAGTTGATATACCTTCTTGTATTAAGGTATTAAGCATAAATAAACAAACCTGACTATCACTAGAAACTGTGAACAAAGCAAGGAAATCATTCCCCGTGAGCTTTGGACTACCAATGTCTTTATTGAGTGCATTTTTAATACAATATTTCTCAGAAAGTTACATTTACAAACTCTTACATACTCGTCACAATAAACAGGTTTGAACTATACAGAGACACAAAGGACATAAGGGGCATTTCGATTAAGTCTATTATATATACAGAACAGTGGGAACGAGTATCCATGCCATGCTTCTAGTGTCCACACCTTTCTTAGTCACTCTTTAGCTCTCTCACTTAGAGTATGTGGGTATGACAACACGCACTCCGGGTGTAGTAGGTTTTCATCACACACGTACACATCGTATCTAACCGACAGTTCTTGGCGGTGTGTATGAGCCTCACAGGTGAACGCTCAGCCGTGACACCGCTTGCTCTGTTGTTGGCACGAAAGAGAGAGGCACTGGTTCAAAACTTGGTTTGTGTGTGTGTACACTCCAAGCAATGTGTGATAAAATTAGATTAAAAGCAGTGTATCCCACTCACAGACATGACCTTCTCTTCGAAGGAACAGAGCTCCTCCAGGAGAAATTCCAAACTGCTGGTACTTAACTGTGTGTTTTATGAACATGTGGACTGAGAAAAAAAAAGAAACAAGATGTGATACAAAAACACCCTTTTAACACCACTATCCTTTTCTAATTTTTGCAGACACTATCCTGTGGTTTAGAAAATTGCAATACAGTCCAGCAATGCTGAGCAAATTAACTATTTAACCTCAATATCCAATTAAATACCCTACATGTGGACTAAAAAGGACTAAAACATGTCATCAAGGCTTGTTGGGTTTTCTAAGACCTCATGATTGACTAGTCTATCAGTTTATTTATAAAAATGATCTGTCCATCAGTTTATTCATTACCCCTCTAATCCGTCCAACAAATCCCCAACCAAATAGTAATTAAACCATCTTATCATGTATTCAATCCAATCCCTCTTTTTGAATGCCTGAATGTTTGAATGAACAGTTATAATTAACAATAAGAAAGTTGTGAGAATAACGCTGATGCAAACACCCCATCCTTCCTATCAAGCAACCTTCAAAACATCCAGTGAAGCAACGATTGGTCTGTCCAACTAGCAATCCATCCGAACAACTAACAATCTTATCAAGCTGGCCAATCAATGTTCCATCCAGCAATTAAATAATCCAACAATCCATCAATCCAAAAATCGAATGACAGAACCATCCAGCCATCCAAACAACCGACAACCAACCATCCAATTACCTAACCATCAATCAATCTAACTTTCTACCATCTTCATCCATTCAACTGACCAACTCTTTATCCATCTGACCAACTAGCCAGCCATCCATCCAGAAAATATTCCAAAAGTCCATTATTCCATCAATTAACTAATCAAACAATCCATATATCCAATATTTTAACAATCAACCATCCATCCATCCATGAATTCTTCAGAAAATCAAATGATCTAACCACTGGTACATCAAATTATCCATCCATCAAAGCAACTATGCAAACTGATCATCTGTCCATCTATCCAAGTATTCACCCAATCATCCACCCATCCAACAATGGATTAACCATTCATTTACCTAACCATCAATCCATCTAACTACCCATCCATCAAGTCATCTATACCCTCTGTTGGATTCATCAGTATTCTCACAAGCAGTCAACCTTTAAATAGTCATGCACTCAAACAAATATTCCATTTATCAGATCCATCACCACTCATCCATCCTAGCAACCATCCATTCATCCATGTGAAAGAACCATGGTGGGGAAGGGGAAGCGACTTCTAAGTGCATGGCCATTGACTGACACGTAGGACTATGATAGCTGTATTCTTTACACTTGATTAATAATGTTGTGCTTTAAAAACAGGCAGATTAACATAACGACATTTAAAGTGCATTACAGTTATGTAGCCTGGATGAAGATGAACAAAGGCCTGGACTTATTACCTCAAGATCTTTTGCTGCAATTTAAAAAAGCTGGCTTGACATTTTGCCTGAATGTGAACAATTGCTGTTAAGAATCTTGCTAATTAACTTCCAAACTACAATAATTTCTTCCTCAGCAGAATCTGAGCCCCCCCAAACACACATAAATTCCTTCAGCTAACATTTTTTCACTGTCACAACCAGAGAGAAAATTTCACAGCCCAAATCAGACAGCCATTTGTGTGTATGTGTTTGTTTGTGGCGGGGATTGTGGATTTGGGAGGAAGATGGGGCTTAATATTATTGTAGCGACCGAATATCACCACAAGGATAGAAAGGTCTGACTTTTTAAAACTTATGTGGACATTTTGCAAGGTTAGGGTTAGAATTAATTTAACTACAGTAATATTATGTCAATGGAAAGTCATTAAAATGATGGAAAAACAAATGTGTGTGTGGAGAGTTGCTATGTTCAATCTAGGAGAATGCACTAACTCAAAGATTAACTGGCATTTCTTAGCAAAGAGCAAAAAAGAAAAACAAACAAACAAACTCTGTCCATTGTGTCCTTCAAAAGTTAACAATGTACGATGTGTTTTACTTACAGAACAAGCTCTTGGTGTGATCTTTGCAGCACACCCACTTCTAGGAAGAGTAGCAACACAAAATATCCTCCATTTATATTATTCATATTTTTGGACTGAAATTTACAAAAATCACAACTACAATCAATTGTGTGTGCTTCAGATATGGTACAATGTGTTTGTCTTATAACTTATGGACCAGACCATATTTCATGAGTAATTAAAGCTGAAATTCCAGCAGGAATGACCAGGTCATTCCAAAGGGTTCAGCATATATTGCAGCTGATTTAGTTAGAATAAACCAATGATTAAAAACGTATATAAGAACAGCACAAATAACACATGTATATAGTTCTTGACAGTAGGCAGTAACTACCAAGTAGGTAGGTGGCACAAGTGTGGCTCAGTGGTTAAACATATGTACTAACAAAGGCTGTGATTTCATAGTTCCATTAAGCTGCCTGTACCGTGAGCCATCAAATATGTATGTAACATTCAGCCATCCATCCAAGCACCGGTAAGGCCAGGCATCCAATCAAGTAACAATCCATATATCCAACAATTGATCATGCACTATCCCTCCATCCAACAAATGGACCCATTCATCCAAGCAACCATATATCCATCCAGGGGTGTCTTCAGACTCACGTTACTGGGGCACATGCCCCTGTACAATGTTGATGTGCCCAATTAAAATTCTAGGGGTTAAAAAGTCAATTTGATCCGGATTTTTGAGCAGAATTACAGGATACGCCACACAGATTCACTACAGGCACTACATTTCCCATAATGCCCCAGCATCTTTCCAAAAGCTTGAATGCTTCCAGTCAGAGCCAGGCTCTTTTGGTTTTTATCATGGCATTATGAACATCTGCAAATATTTAAAAAAAAGTCAGCCTCGCTGCAAACAAGATAACGATAGCTCATAACTATTCTTGACATGAATAACAAATTCTTGAGCTTTAATTTGTTCTTCATTTCTCATCCATGGCAGAGTGACATCTACTTTATTGTTAAACCACTTCATTTAGTGACTAACAGGCTTATTTTTATGTACAGTTATCCTCTTATGACTGAATGGCAATTCTGGGTTTGTCCCAGTACAACAAGTAGTCTACAAACGCCCCGTATCCATCCAATCACCCAATCACCCATCCACCCCTTCAAGCACCTGACAAACCATCCAACAAATGGACCCATTCATCCAACCATCCAACCATAAGCTGTGTGGATTCTGTCAGGTTGGATCCTGTAATGTGAGGCATCAAACATGTCCTATGGCCCACTAAGTCAACAGATCAAGTCATAATGCCCAGCAGCTTAGCAGTATAGCGGTTGGGATTTGTGTGTGTGAAAGAGAGCGAGAGAGTGACTTTACGCTAATCGTTCTACCTGACTACCTGCCGAAAGGTCCGTACATGTAAACACTCGGTTTTTGAAGACCCTGTATTGAAGAGGAACAGCAGTACAGAATATTTAACAGTGCAATAACACGTGGACGTACCAGAGAGTTTAGGTAGTGGACACACACACGTACAGAAACGCTCACACACTGCCACCCTGCTGCTTCTACGCAACTCTTGTTCAACCACTCCAACATAGACGAGAGAAGATCAGATAGAAAGGAAGGTGAACAGAAGAGGAAGATAGAGAAGCTGTACAGATAATCATCAGCATGGAAACTTCTACGATATCCATCATCTGGTTTAGGTAACCTGAAGATTTCTCCCAGCTAGTGGTTAATACATGATTCATATTTCTACAGAGTTTGGCTCCGAGAGAAGATTGTCCTTTTGGGCTTCTCACATTAACGTAACGTAACGTCCAAGCCCAGCGTCTTCCCGGTGATGGCCCAAAATGCAAGCAGGAGAAAGTTAGGCTGCACCTTCAATATGAAGGTTTACTCCAGAGATATAATTATTATTTAAAGATATACACGCAGGCCGTCCAGGAGGTCCTTTGGCAAAGCCGGCCGTCAGGTAGTGGTGCTGGGAAGCAAAAGACTACGAGGTATAGCTGTATTTATTTAATTAAAAAAAGGAAAATAAATATAGGACGGCAACTGATAAAGAGTGCAGATCCTCCGTGGTGATCGCAGGGTCTTTGATGTCGAGAACTCACAGAACGAGCGATGAAACTGAAAGTGGAGATAAAAAGAAGGAGTTTGTCCTTGGTATTACCAATGGCTGTTTCGACAGACAGACATCCTGTGTAGTGTGTAGTCAGACAGACAGATGCATGGACAGACAGGTGTTCCTATGTTGGCGTCTCTATTTCAGATCAGAATGATGGTTTCTACCCTGGCACGCTCCGATGTGCCAGTGCTCATCCGCTTCTGCACACTGAGCAGGACGCCCGGCCCGTTGCCCGGCGCCCCCTGTAGTCATGCCAGTGCTGTGGGAGACTGGCACTGGCTCATGGACTGGATGTTGCTCAGGATCTTCTTCTGGTGGCCGGCCAGAGTCACTCCTATCCTCAACAGGTCTCTGTGAAGGGAATTAGACAAGTGTTTTATTCACTGCTGCTTAGCATGCATAAGTACAGTGGGGCAAAAAAGTATTTAGTCAGCCACTGATTGTGCAAGTTCTCCTACTTAGAAAGATGAGAGAGGTCTGTAATTTTCATCATAGGTACATCTTTCTAAGTAGGAGAACTTGCACAATCAGTGGGTGACTAAATACTTTTTTTGCCCCACTCTATATGAAAATGCTCTTTACCTTACACCATACAGTGTAAAGCTTGAAAATAAGGTCACTGTAACTGGTGAAGCTGGGATGAGGTACAGCAGAGATGTGGTTAGAAATGCAGAGCGCTTTCTTAAAGAGAACCCCAGATAATGCATAATGCAATGAAACTAATTGAACATTCTCCTAAATAAGAGTCGTGGCTCAATAGTTAAGGGTTGGACTACTAATTGAGGGTCTGAGATATTTACTGGCAAATCCCAAGTCCTGTAAGCTACAACTGTCAGGACCTTAACCTTAATGTTGTAAGTGTATTTTTCGATGCATATCTTTTCAACTTGCCGAGTTAAGCCTCCAGCCCCGAATCCAGCGCCGACAAGCAAAGAGAATCAAAGAGCAGCTGCATCGCAAAGAAAGAGATCACCATATAAAGGTTAAAGCGAGCTAGAGCGAGGGAGAGAGACAGAGTGACAGAGGAGACAGAAATGTGCCCACACACTCCTGCCTGGCAGATCAGATGAAAGCTGTGTATGCGTGGGCCTGCACTTCTGTAAGTCATTAAGCCCTGGTTCGTTAATTCCCAGCTAACAAAGGCAGTCTGCTCATCACACCGCTTCTGATCTTCGCTCTGTGTCAAGAGACTTAAGTGGTATTACCTCCGAGGATTGCTGGATGTGGGTAGGAACACATCATTTTATATTCATATTGTCATGAACGTGTCATTAAAGGGAATGCTTGTTTTGCTTCTCCGAGACCTCAAATTCAAACGAATTTACACTAGCCAAATCCTGAACGGTTAAGGCTAGGCTTAAGGCAGGTTTAGACCTTTCCTAATAACCTCGTTTGAATGGAAATTGCTCTCCTTTTTTCATAACAACGCATTTCCATCCTCAGACCGTGCATCTTCAGACATCAAATGTCCATTTCTGGAACAAAAAAAAGGAAAAAGAGAACTGCTTGCCTGCAGCAGGCAAGGAACCTAACTTCCTAAATGCCTCAGTAATCCCTATACTGAGAAACTTGATGATCATAACACATCTGCTAATAATTAGCACCTGCTTATGTTCACATCCTCAGTTTCAAATGAGACATTTGTGGAATTAATGGGGGACTAAACTTGCTGAAACTAGCATGTTTAGCAGCAATAACACCATTTACTTTAAGGTCCAGAATAACATGACTTGAATTGTTGACTTAAAACAGTGAAGGAACAAGTTATATAGTTATTTAGCTCAATCACACACATACGAGCAGTCAAACCTAAAGCAAATATATTCTATAGTAACTATTTTTTAAGGCAAAACTAGTTACTTAACCGTTGATGTCAATACAGAGATCATAATAAATGAAATGTTTAAAGTTGAGTTTAAAGATCAAGTCCTTGACCCACTACTAGACATTTAGTTCTTTGACCCAGATGCCTAAAACACTCATCAGTATTATGTCATGACAGTGAAAGGTTATGGACTCACTCTGAAGTCATCTGAGTGACGAGCTGCAGGGAAGTGAAGCCAGAGTTGAGAAAGTTGTCTCTGTATTGAGACATCTTAATGGCCGACAGCCAGTCTTCAACGGAGCTAAATGTGTTGAAGTCTGGTAGGGACCTGTCCAACAGCGGCTGAGATGGACTGTAGAAGGAAAGAAAGAAGTCATTATGTTTAAAAGAAAACAAGAGATAACCCTGCTTTGGCTGGCAGGTGTGTAGACATTTAGATTTAGAAAACTGGCCAGTTCTGTTATCCAAAGTGACTTCTAGCTGATACGATCTTACAAATGTACAATACAAGCAATGGTAATGAGGCCAACAGTGGAAAACTTGGCAGTTGCTGTGCCTGGTCCACCAGAGTCCCCGAGTAGATGTCTGTCCTGAATCCTTGTAGCATTTATTAATAAAATTGTTCTGAGAATGTAATTGTTCTGCCTTTCACTACATGCTGCTGGCTTCGAGTACCAATCAGGTGAAATTGGATAATCTTCCACGGCACACCTGATGAATTATCACGGCACACTTATGTGCCACAGCACAGTGGTTGGGAAACACTGGCCTACAGGATGCTGGCGGCTGGATATTTTTGGTAGGTGATGTATTTTCAGTCCAGCAGTGACACTAAGCTGTTTAAAAACCCTGAATCAACTTTTGAGTGTATGCATCAAGTCAAAATTTCAACCCCTCATCCACTCAGCGTTTAATGACCCAGTTACTTTAGTTCTCTTTAGAGTAGATGGCTTCAGAATGTTAAAAATATTCTCTAATGTGCATATTCTCTAATCTCACCTGGCTAATACTGTGTAGGTTACCTGCCAGGGCATGGGTTCCACAAGATCTCTGAAGATGTCCTCTTACATCAATGTGTTAGCAAGACATCTTGTAAGTTGCAAGATGGGGTGTCCATGAATTGGACTTCATTTGTCCAACGATTCCCACAGGAAAGCCAAATCAACACTTTGAACTTTTTGTCATGTTCCTCAAACCATTCCTGAACACTTATTGCCGTGTGGCAGGATGGATTATCCAAGTGAAAGAGATCAGTGGCATAGCGTTGCCATAAAGGGCTGTATTTGGTCAGTGTTCAGGTAGGTGGTAGGTATCAAAGTAACATCCACATGAATGTTAGGATTAGGGATGCACCGATACGATATTAGGCTCATACATCGGTCCCAATATTAACAAAATTAGCTGGATCTGGTATCGGAAAACTAAACCAATCCCTGGGACCGATTTATTCACTTCAATTTTGCAATGTGCCATACATCAGTTACGCCAACAATTTCAAATGTCGCAAGTGGTGGTGGTGGTAGCATGACAAAATACAACATATAATATTACTGATTAATAACGTATTGATAAACTACTAATATACACTGCCTGGCCAAAAAAACGTCACAAACTCTAATATTTCGTTGGATCCACTTTAGCTTTAATTATACGAGCATGCATTCACTGTGGCATCCCCGTTTCCATAAGCTTCTGCAATGTCCACAACATTTATTTCTCTCCAGAGTTGGCATTAGATATTTCCCTAAGATCTTGTAATGATGATGGGAGATTTTGGACCACTGCGCAAAGTCTTCTCTCCCAGGACATCCCAAAGGATTCTCAATGGAGTTCAGGTCTGGACTCTGTGGTGGCCAAATCCATGTATGAAAATGGATACTCAAGCTCCCCTCGAACCATTCCTTCACCAATTTGACCCCCTTTCTAGAACCCTCAAGCCCCCCCCCCACCCAGCAACATCTTTTCCACGACCCCCCACGGATGTATCTTCACATGGTTGTTAAACAAATTGAGGAAGCTTACTCACCTGCAATTCTGTCGGGGGTTAACGAACCTTGCCAGCTGAAACACTAATCACCAATGCCAGTAATTATCCATTGGGACGGCTCTTTAATCCTTAACCTACCCCTTTAACTATCGCTTAGCTTACAACTCACTCGGTCGGCTGCCACCTTTGTTTGGCCCCTCCACCCCTCAGGCCCCATTCTTTTCAGCCCCCCCACCACCCTCCCCCCCTTCCCAGTATACACAGTAAAACCATATGCAGTTTAAACAGTTTGACTCCTTTCCGCCATTATCGCCAATTTGGAAGGCCTTTTTGTTTTCTTTTCTGGCCAAGGCTATTCCTGCAAATTGCTTTAAATATGATTTTTTGTGACTATCACCGCCAATACACCACAGCCCAACCTACGCCCCCAGTAGACACAAGCCCTACCCATCGCTATATGTGTTGTCTAACGTGTCTATATATTCTTTTACACACAACCACCGCCTAGTAACTGTTTGTACGCGCAAACGTTATGTCCTTCAAGCTCTCCCACCTCGTGAGATTATTATTCGCAATGTATCGGATCAATATCTTTGCGGCAATGCCCACAAGCAAATTTTACGCCGCCTATCATATCCCGGTTATTAAAACCCCACCCCAACAACACAGTGGCTCTTCGCCCACCGGCCTCTCCCACCCCCCCTCCCCTTCTCGCTTCCCCATTGTCTGAGTCCCCGGCCCTTCCCATAAACTACAGCCACCAAGATCATCCTATACCCTCTCGACCACCCGTTCCTTCACTCTTCCCTCTGTCGGAGGTGGTTGATGTTCCCGTGGCTTGTGCAGTTGCTTTACTTGTGTAATAATATCACGACTCCGGCTTCACAAACACACTTCAAATGGTATCGTCACCTGTGTCCGGCCCACGCATTGTGATCAGAGTCCACTTTTCCTTACAGTATTTTCCAAATTGTCCTCCCTGCCCCTTGTCTGTCTAGCAACTTTCCCCCCCAAAACAGCCTATCCTCAACACAATTTTCACTTATCACACATCCATTGACACCAAAACTACCACACCACAGCTTCTCACACCCTATCACCCACCATATATTACTCTCAGACCAACGGCCACGGTCCACTCCCCGACGGACTAGCCTGCAATACACATCTGTGTGCCCATCTAAACTCGACTTTTACATCACCACACCCCGGTTGTTTTACCCACCCTAACTACCCCTCTCGTCGCCCCGCCAAGGCCCCAAAAAAAACTTACCTTCACACAGCCTCCCAATCTATCCTCAAAATTAAATATGCTTACATGTAGCACACCATATATTTGTTCACATTGACCTGTGGGTTTATCAATTGGTGAGTGGTTTTTAATGTCAATAATCGTGAAGCTAAAGAATATAACCCGAATCCCGTAATACAATGCCTTTCCCTTAAACAGCACCAACTGGTTGTTTTAATCTAACATCGTACGTACCATCCTTTTTTCCCGTGTCGCATGTACCCTGTCTGACGCAACCACCTATCACCATTGACTTCGCACCAAGTTAAAATATAAAGTACACCACACCCGAGTTATTATGAAACCCCTGTGGCCAATTTAAAAGACCACACAGATAACCTATGGCAGGTATTTGTTCTTTTTAATAAGGCTTAAATAAAAACCACCACTTTCATTAGATCTCCCGATCTGTAGCCCTCCCACCACCCCTCCGTCATGTCTCACTGGCCAGGGTATCTTTGACCCGCTTCGGCTCTCCTTTTTTCGGCCATCCCCCCCCACCCCCCCCCATCCCGTTTTTTTCTCTAGACTTTCCTATTGATTTTAACCTTTATAGTTTTTTTTTTCTCAGGTTCTTTACGTTCTTACCTTTCTGTCCCGTCTTAGTCAGCTTTTTGCCTATCTGTTTTTTATGATCGTATAGGAACCGTGAGTTCATTCACTAGCAAAAGAACTTGTTGTGTCACGTTCTCTATTTCTCTTGACCGTAGCTATAGTGGTTTCGCTCTTCTCTCTTTCTTTGCTTATGGTTCGGAGGTGGGGTGGTGTGTGTTTTGTATTTAGGTGCGTTTTTAGTTTTGGGCCATCGTTTTTCCCGTGTCCTTACAGGCTCCGTGTACTCTTGTTGCCCCCCAACCAAATTGCTTGGTCTACGCTATCAATTCTAAATTAAATTGTACAAACAGTGTATTAGTATTATACAATGCTTCAGGGTGTTTAAACTGTACATTTGGTTGAGCATTGACTCATGCAGTCCATAAGATACACAACGTTATTACTGAAATGTGGAATTTAAAAGACAAGTATATTGCATGTATTTGTCTTTTTAATGCTTAATAATTTCATTCGATTCGATATGTGTGTGTACTCACATGGAAGGGATGCCAGCAACAGCCTTTAGGCTCGTCGGGTTGCGGATGAGTTTGTCGAGAGTGTTGACGATGTCAGTGAAACGTGGCCGGGCATTGCGGTCTTTTTGCCAGCAGTCCAGCATGAGCTGGTGTAGGGCAGTGGGGCAATCCATCGGGGCAGGAAGCCTGTAGTCTTGTTCTATAGCGTTAATCACCTACAAACACAGGCATGTACACAAACACATTAGAAAACATCCACCTGATGATAGATAAAACATTCATTTGTGGTGGTTAAGATACTAGATTATTGCCCACAAGTTTAAGGGTTGAAGTTTCAGGACTAGCAAGGTGCTTAAACACACTATATAAAGTGGTGGGAAAAAGATGTTTGCCCCCTTCCTGATTTCCTATTTTCTTGCATGTTTGCCACACTTAAGTGTTTCGGAACATCAAACCAATTTAAATATTAGTCAAAGACAACACAAGTAAACACAAAATGCAGTTTTTAATGAAGGTGTTTTTATTATTAAGAGAGAAAAAATCCAAACCTACATGGCCCTGTCTGAAAAAGTGATTGCCCTCCCTTGTTAAAACATGACTATGGTTTATCACACCTGAGTTCACTGTCTCTAGCCACACCCAGGCCTGATTACTGCCACACCTGTTCTCAATCAGGACAACACTTAAAAAGGACCTGCCTGACAAAGTGAAGTACCCCAAAAGATCATTAAAAGCTACACATCATGCCGAGAACCAAAGAAATTCAGGAACAATCAAAAAAGAAAGTAATTGAGATCTCTCAGTCTGGAAAGGGTTATAAAGCCATTTCTAAAGCTTTGGGACTCCAGCGAACCACAGTGAGAGCCATTATCCACAAATTGTGAAGACATGGAACAGTGGTGAGCCTTCGCAGGAGTGGCTGGCCGACCAACATTACCCCAAGAGCGCAGAAAAGACTCATCCAAGAGGTCACAAAAGACCCCACAACAACATCCAAAGAACTGCAGGCCTCACTTGCCTCAGTTAAAGTCAGTGTTCATGCCTCCACCATAAGAAAGTGACTGGACAAAAATGGCCTGCATGGCAGAGTTCCAAGACAAAAACCACTGCTGAGCAAAAAGAACATTAAAACTCGTCTCAATTTTTCCAGAACACATCTTGATGATCCCCAAGACTTTTGGGAAAACATTCTGTGGACTGTCGAGACAAAAGTTGAACTCTTTGGAAGGTGTGTCCCATTACATCTGGCGGAAAAGTAACACAGCATTTCAGAAAATGAACATTATAGCAACAGTAACATATGGTGGTGGTAGTGTGATGGTCTGGGGCTGTTTTGCTGCTTCAGGATCTGGACGACTTGCTGTGATAAATGGAACTATGAATTCTGCTGTCTACCAAAAAATCCTGAAGGAGAAAGACCGGCCATCGTGACCTCAAGCTGAAACGAACTTGGGTTCTGCAGTAGGACAATGATCCAAAACACACCAACAAGTCCACCTCTGAATGGCTGAAGAAAAACAAAATGAAAACTTGAGTGGCCTAGTCAAAGTCCTGACCTGAATCTTATTGAGATGCTGTGGATGACCTTAAAAAGGCCGTTCCTGCTCGAAAACTCTCCAATGTGGCTGAATCACAACAATTCTGCAAAGATGAGTGGCCAAAATTCCTTCACAAGACTCATTGCAAATTATTGCAAATGCTTGGTTACAGTTGTTGCTGCTAAGGGTGGCCCAACCAGTTATTAGGTTTAGGGGGCAATCACTTTTTCACACAGGGCAATGTAGGTTCGGATTTTTTTCTCCCTTAACAATAAACACCTTCATTTGATGTTCTGAAACTCTTAAGTGTGACAAACATGCAAAAAACCAGGAAATTAGGAAGGGGGAAAACACTTTTTCACACCACTGTAGACAAAAGTTTGTGGACACCCCTTCTAGTTATTAAGCTCTGCTATTTCAGCACTCACTTGTAACACATTCATAATTAAAAGCATACATTTTTGGATTCTCCATAGACAAACAGTTGCAGTAGAATGGGTTGTACTGAATACTCCAGATACTCTCTACATGACACATTTATAGGTTTCTGCTTCCAACAAGTCAATTCATCAACTTTTTGCTCTGAAACAAAGTTAACTGAAAACTGGTTTCCCAACTTTGACTGAGAACTTGGCTGGCTTGCACAGAACCTTGACCTCAACTCCATTAGACAGCTTGAAAATGCACTGGAATATCAAAAGTGAGCCAGAGCTAACTGTCAAACATCAGAAGATGAGCTCACGGTCATGTTCCAAAATCTAGTGGAAAGTCCTTTTAGACGAACAAAGGTGGGAGCAAACTCCATACTAATACCGATGCTATGATACAAACCATATACAAAGCCTATTTATTATTACATACCACATTACTAGCAAAACTAAAAGCAGAGCCTTTTAATTAGCTGTGGATACTGGAAAGGACTTCATGATACCATAAGTATCATGATACATGGGTCACGATATCATTATATCACGATACATTGCGATATGATGCATATTGCCTTATATAGTGAAATTCCAAAAAGTAAACAAAAAATATAAAAGCATAAGGAATACAAGTTATGGTGTACGACCTGAGTCGTCTTAATACATCATATCACATCAATACTTCAGCAGACAAACTGAGTCAAAACACTGTACTACAACATCTACAGGAGCACAGATTGTAGTATACAACCCATTTAAAATGTTTTTACCTCCTTCAAAAAATTCTCTATTTTGATTTGAAAATCAATGTAGTATATCACGAAAATAAATATAATGATATTCTGCTGTATCGATTTTTTTAGCACAGCCCAACTTTTAATAGTCTATTAAAAAAAAAAAAAAAACTATGTAGCGAAGCTAAATCAAAGCCCCATGTGTAAGATTCTTACAGGTGTTAAAGCTGTACATCAGGCCAGCTTACCTACTGTGCAAAAATATTAGGCCACCATTACATTAGATATACCATTCTTTTTGCAATGGTAGACTGACTATATATAATTATTTATCAGTCTATTTATTAGAACACAACCAGAAAATACAGGAAATGTGTATGCAGTATTAAAAAACTGAACAAAATAAGGAAAAACAGCTACAGTGGAAAGTATTTAATGTGACCTCCCCTTACACTTGAGCAATAGCAGTATCTGGCAGCTTTAACTGGATGCCAAAGTTGACCCCTCAGGAATGGTCTTTTTTTAAAATGTAGCAGCCAAGAAAACTTTTTTTTTGGAACGGAATAGGGTGAAAAGGTTAAGATATGCTAAAGCCGGAATCAAGACTGGAATGAAGATCAGTGGAAAAGGGTATTATGGAGCGACGAATCCAAGTTCGAATTTTTTGGATCCAATTGTTGACAATATGTAATATATGGTCACTATCTTCTTCTTCTTCTTCTTCTTCTTCTTCTTCTTTCGGCTTCTCCCTTTATCAGAGGTCACCACAGCGAGTTAAACGTTTCCACCTCACCCTGTCCTCCACGTCCTCTACTCTCACCCCAACTCCCTGCATATCTTCATTTACCACAACCAAATAACTCCTCTTTGGTCTTCCTCTCCATCTCCATTCCTCTCCATCTCCTGCTCACATCCCTCCTACCAATATTCAACTCCCTCCTCTGCACATGTCAAACCATCTCAGTCTTCCCTCTCGAATTTTTGTTCCCAATTTTCCAACCTGTGCTGTCCCTCTGATGATCTCATTCCTAATCCTGTCCACCCTAGACACTCCTAAAGAGAACCTCAACATCTTAAGTTCTGCCACCTCCAGCTCTGCTTCCTGTCTCTTTGTCAGTGCCACTGTCTCTAACCCATACAACAAGGCTGTTCTCACTACTCTCTTATAAATCTTTTCTTTCACTTTTGCTGCGACCCTTTTGTCACACAGCACTCCTGACACTCTTCTCCACCCACTCCATCCTGCCTGTACTCTCTTCTTTACTTCCTTTCCACACTCCCCATTTCCTTGGACAGTTGATCCCAAGTACCTGAACTCCTGGACCTTTGTAATATATGGTTACTATACCACTGCTAAAACAACAAATCTAACAGTGGCCTAACACTTTTGCACAGTACTGCATCTGTACTGAATACCCATCCTGTGATTTTGTTTTAGCTTCTCACTGTGTGTGTAACTCAGCCATGAACATAACCCAGTATGACGTGTGTGATGCTTCTCATAGCTGTTCTGTAACTGATGAACAGGAACTCCGTTTTCAGCAGTGGCGCCTCAGCACGAGGCAGATTCTTAGTTCAGCGGTGTGTATAAAGCTCTAGCACACAGCAAACAAACATTTTATGGGTGCTATGCAGGCATGGTTTGACATGATTGATGGTGGTTGTGTGAGGCACATATTATTTCTTTCTCTACTGATTTTTGAAAGGGCTGTGTATACATTAAAATTGCAGAACCTTATGCACAACTTTGTGGTCCTCTGATCAAATTAGCATTTTATATTTACAGCCTTTAGCACACACCCTTATCGAGAGCAGCTTACAGAGGAACTTTGTGTTCTAATTAGTAGACTTTACCTCATGCTAGCACTAATAGTCTACAGCCTAAGAACAAAATCCAACTAAAATCCGGTTAGAAAGTGATGTAGATAAAAGTAACAAACATAGTGATAAACCAAAGGGGGGGTTCTGTTTAAATTTAAAAATGTAGCTGCAGTCTTCACTTATCTGGTGACTAAAAAGTATTTAGTCAGTCCAGTCCAGAAGTTCATTCCACCACATGGGTGCCAGTATATAGAAGATTTTTGCCTTAAGTGATGGCTATAGTCGAGCCGGTACGAGGTATAGACCGGGGTTTGATTAGAGCCTTCGAGCAGGAATTGGTTGGTCCATTGTAGATTACCATCAGTGTTTTAATTCTGATGCTGGCAGCTACAGGGAGCCAATGGATGGAATCAAACAGTCGATTAAGGTCAAGTTAACACTACCTCTGCAGGCAACAGATTTTACCTATGTCTGCAAAGTGCGAGCAGGTCAAACCAGCAGGTCAGTTAAGTGCTGAGACTTCAAACACTACTGGATCATCTTGAAAGGTGTCTTGATTTCTGCACCCAGACCTGTCCAGTAAACCTCATGCATTCACGTTTGTAGAAACTGTATACAGCTATTTAACATCCAGCCGATCAACGTCCATTCGCTTTAACAAGCAAGGTCTTAAAAATTATAATAAATTATAGTATGACATCAAAATCTGTCTTTTAGATGCCTAAAAAAGAGCAAAAACACTGTACTGTGTTATATTTCAGTTGTACTTCAAGGCTACTACATAGTACACTAAATAGTCTTTTCTTATATAGCGCAGTATTAGTGAGGGAGCAGTGATACAGTGTTATTTAGGTTACAGCCATGTGTTGTAGTTCTTCACAGCAAGTGAGTGCTGTTTGCATGGAGAAGGTAAGCCATGAAGGAAGAACTCTGAAAACACTGAAAAATATTAAGACGTTTTAAAACAGCATCCACCTCCCGAATATGTGGAAATTGGACAAAAGCTAAAAGCGAGCTCTGCTGAGAGCAAAAGAGCCGGACACAGTTTCCATTAAAAGAAAAGTTGAAATACTTTATCTGTATGAGTCATGTCTTGGGAGAAAAAAAAATCGAATCGGACCCAGTCATATGTTCAAAAAAACGGAATCGGTCAAGAAAACATTGACAACGGTGCGGTTCTCTATAAACAGTCGTACGGAACTGTGATTAACCATATTCTACTTATAATTATACAGATTCCTATGTTGATTGCTTATTTATGTGACAGCAGATATAATATTTGTTTTGTTTTTATTACACTCGAGTGCCAGTACGTTTGCTTCTTATGCTCAGCCGGTCACCTCAAACAGGGAAAATCTGTGAATCCACGAGCAGAGGGGGAGTTAAAGTCTGTCATCCGTGTGTAACTAGTTTAACGATTGCTAGGTCAGCTCAACATTTGGACTTACCAGGACTGTTATAACTCGGTTGATTTGTGTTTAGAGAATTTTTTGGGTGCAAGTAAACTTGAGCCTATGTGCCTGTTATATAGTAGCATGCATTTGTTTGTCCCACAACGACCTGTTTATCTCTAATTCTAGAACTATTATAAACTGGGTTCGCATTCAATCGCTGCCCCAGGGAATCATCGAATTCAAAAATTCAGAGTACGGATTCTGCTGAAGGGTATTTTGTGTATATGGGATTTCATTGAAAGTCGAAAAATATTGTAAGTTGATCCTTCATTAAAATGGGGAGTACCTGTACCGTATTTTCTAGAATATTATGTTACATAAATTCCTTAAATTAAAAATGTCGTGGCGTATTAGAGATGCTGTGTAGATGGTTAGCGTTCCCACTCGTGTTTCAGCTGTACGTTTCTGACGTTTATGTTATTCAGTTTTTTAATGCCGCATCAGCTCAGTGGCCATGTTCAGCGACACACACAAGGTTACCTCAAGGGACTCAACTCACTCGTACACTCAAGTCAATGCCAAATTCAGTGTAGTCAATTAACCTAACTGCATGTCTTTGGAAGGTGGAAGGAAACCCAAGATCGGAAATAAACCCATGCGGACACGGGGAAAGAACCCAGGCACTCCATTCCTGGGATTGAAGCCAGGACCTTATTGCTGTGAGGGCGGCGATGCTATCCACCGAGAGCCTCCGTGCCGCCTGTTATTTCGACAATTTAATTAGTTGCCACAAATAAAATTTATGTTTACACTTACAATAAGCCTAAAAAGGATATTGCGGACTGTTGTAATGTACGGTAATGTCCATTTAATCAACGTTTCCTGTTTCACAAACATAATTCCAGCAAATTCGGTGTGACGTCTGTCAGACCTTGACCGAGGGTCATATAGACTTTGCATAAGCCACCATGTGTGGAAGCTTTATTGGAAATTCCATTTCCAACCCTCCTCCCCCATCTCGCCCCCGTTCTCCCCCATCTCTCCCATCTCTTGATCCGTCCTTCCCCCCACCCCTACCTCTCCCTCTCCTGTCTCCTCTGACCCTTCCTCTCCCACTTCACCCTCATCGTCTCCCTCTCCACCGTACTACCATTGACCCTACACCTCGTATTTTCTCCTTCCTCCCCCGCTCCATCCTGGCCTCGCCCTCCCCACGGCCCCCACCTTCGCCCTTTCCCACCTCTTTCGAGCTCCTCCTCTCCTTTTTAACCCTCCTTTCCTTTCCCCCCCCATCATCTTTTTTTTTCCCCTCGTTCTTTCCATCGCCACTCTTTCCTCGATTTCACTCCTCACCCTCAACTCGCTCCTCTTCTCTCCTTCCTCTTTACTCTTTGCCGTTCCCCTTCCCCCCGCCTCCCTCGCGCTTTTCCTCCTCCTCCTCCTCCTCCAACGTCCCCTTGCTCCCCTCCCTTTCCCGCCACCGACCCCTTCCCCCAACACCCCCCCCCCCTTCTCAGCCTTTCCCCCACCACCCCCCTCAAGCCCCCCCCCACCCTCCATACGTTTCTCTTCCCTCCCACCCCCTCGCCCCCTCCTTCCGCCCCCCCCCCTCCCCCCTCCCTTTTCTCCCATTCACCCTCTCTCCCTGCCCTCCCCCCCTCCCCCCCCCCTACCCCCCCCTCTACCCCCTCCAACTGAAACGTGGATGTGAACAGCAGCATTACTTAGGTTGTGTTTACATTGTTAGCAGGTAAAATGTACTCTTGTGTGGAGTACTCTCTTTGTATGAGAATACACTGAATGACTCTTCATTCACTGTGTGTGTATATGTTGTGTTGTGTGTGTGTGTGTGTGTGGTGTTGTGGTGTTGTCTGGCTGCGCGATGGTAACATTCTGTGTGCTTGGCCCTCAGCTCTCTGGATCTCTCCCCAATTCTGGCAGCTGCGGGAGTGGAGAGGAACACCGGCTCTACAGTGAACCCACTCGCAGACACTCAAAACACCCTGCCTAACACACCTGAGCACCCCTGAGAATCCGAGATCCATACCCCACCGACGCAAACCAAACTGAATCCACACACTACATGCACCTCAATTTTCATGCACCACACTCAATCCCATTATTGTAAACACACACACAACACACACACACAAACACACACACACACACCACACACACACACACACAGTAGAACCATCTCCCAACAGACCTGGCATGCAGGGATGCTGCATGCATTTCATGAGCATCGTTTCAGCTAGGACAGCTGATGGCCTGTTCATGCTAGGAGTGTTGCGTACAGCGGATGTGTGTTTCCGTTTGTACAGATATGATCAAAACCGAACGACACACTGTTCCAACCTGCCACAGACTAGCGCGTACGAGTCGACAAACGCCGTGTCTGGAATCTGCTGTGATATTCATGTGTTAATGCACCGATGCATGCATTCATAACCAAACATGAGGCACAGTTGGTGTTTAGTAACCAACATAACACTGAACCCTCTGCTAAAAAGGCCTTGAAACTGAATCCTAAAGAGCAAGCAGTCTGAGACGTTCCTGTATATTTGTGCATGTCTGAATATGGCTGCTATGAATAAAGAAAGGTGTGGAAGAAGGTTTATTCAGCTGAATGAATTCACGATCAGTGGAACGTTCTCAAAAATACAAACACCTTCATTGTGGTTTTCCCTCCTTCCTCATAACCATTCTAGCTTTCAATTCTCCTTCCTTCTGACAATTCACCTTCCTGCTTTTCCCGTACCTTTATAATTCCTTTTATTTTGCCAGCTTTCCTTACTTCCTTCTTCTGTCCATCAGTTTTATCCTTACTCCTTCCTACCCACCTAACTCATCTCATTCTCATTTCCTTCTCATTTCCTTTCTCATTTCTATCTTTCGTTCTACTTCTCTTTCCTCTTACCTTAGTACATTTATCTTCTTTTCTTCCTCATTCATAGCTCTTTCCATTTTCACTCCTAGATTTCTCTTCTCTCCATTTTCACTCCTTTGTTCATTTCTCTTTCTTTCCTAGCTACTTTGTTCCTGAACTTTATTTTTCATTCTTCCTTTTATTGTTTCCTCTGTTCTTCCCACAGTGTGCTTATTTTATATTTTATTTTTTCTACTTCCTTTATCTTTACTTCCTTAATTGCCTTCTATTTCCTCCTTTCTTCCTATATCCTTGTTCTTTCCATCACCGTTCCTAATTTGGCTCTTTACTTCATTTTTCATTCATGCTGTTCTGTTTTTCCTCCTTCCTTTCTTCCTCCATCTTAATTACTTCTATTCTTTCCACTCCCTTCACCTTTTCTCTTCCCTTCCTTCATTTCTCTTTCCTTACTACTTTGCTCCTGCTCTTTATTTCATTTCATTCTTCCTCTCGTTTTTCCTGTCCTTCCCAATGTTTGCTCCCTTTCATATTTTCTTTTTCTACTTCCCTTCTTCTTTTCTTTTCTCTTTAGTTCCTTCCCTATTTTCTTCTCCTCCCTCCTTTCTTTATATCTTCATATTCTTTCCTCCTCTGTTCCTAAATTCTTTCTGTTTGCCTCTTGCTTCCCTTTTTCCTCCTTCATTCTGCCTTTTATTTTCTCGACAATTTCTTATTTTCTTATTTCTCCCTTCATCCTTTCTCTTTCCTTTTTCATTTCTGGCTTTCATCCCTCTTATACCCTCTTCCTTCCATTATTTTCCTTTCATTCCATGTTTCATTCTCTTTCCTTTCTGCACATGTTACTCCCTTCCTTGTTTCATTTTTATTTTCTCTTTCCTTTTGGCATTTCTCATTTTCCTCTTTTCACTTCTCCTTTAATATGCATTTTGCCTCATGTTCTAATTTTTCCTTCTTTTCTCATTGCCTTCTTCCTTTCTACTTTTGTATTTCTTCCTTCCTTCCTATCGTGCATTTGTCCCCTTTCATTCTTCATGCCTTCTATTTACTTCCTTCCAATTTCTTCAATTCTTATTCTTTATTTTTACTCAATCCTTCAGTCTTATTTCCCTTTCCATCCCCTACCACTGAATGTGATTTACATAGATATTTTAATTTATATCTTAAACTAATTGTTGTTAGTTTCTCCTTTATGTCTTTATTTTGCTCTTCTTGCCATTTACATAGATTTGTGGGGTTTTTTTATTTTCCATTTGCTTCCCTGGTTACTGTACCCATGAGTGGCCAAAAATAGTCATTTACACCTCTCTTAGCCCTTTCAACTCAAGACTTTTCAACACACACCATGACCAAGGTGAGTGTTCTTTAGGGAATCATAAAATAGCTTGAATCATAAAATGTTACTGCTTGGAAAGAGTCCTAGAATTTTATTGTCACCTCACACTAACACAAAGTCTGCACTGCTCCTCATACACTTCATCATTTCCTGGACTGCTACATACACACTCTAACATTTCATTAACTGCAACCTAGATAGTTTGTGGACACCCAAGTCCCCCGAGTATCAGTACAACCAATTTTACTGCCAATGTTTGTCTATGAAAAATCCAGAAGCACATGCTTTATATTATGAATGTTTTACAAGTGAGTGTTGATGAAATAGCAGAGCTCAGTAATTAGAAGGGGCGTCCACAAACTTTTGTCTATATCATCTACATTGGAATTTATTTATAAACTCCCTTCCTATTATTAAACAATTGTAAACAATTCCTCATTGATATAGATCTAAGACAGACAGTTAGTAACCTCTGAGCCTAAAACAAAACGCCATTGTGAAAACACTCTCCACTCAAACATTTTTTGTCATACAATCCAAGCTGGCAACAGAATGGTATAGACTTACATCTTGGTTGGACATGTCCCAGTATGGCCTCTCACCAAATGACATTACTTCCCACATGACGATGCCGTAGCTCCATACGTCACTGGCTGAAGTGAACTTCCTATATGCGATGGCCTCTGGAGACGTCCACCGTACAGGGATCTTCCCACCCTGAGAATGGAGAAAATGACACATTCAACTGAATGATACTACATACAACTTTAGTACGTACACCTGTTCATCTGCTCGTTACCGCAAATATCTAATCAGCCAATCACATGGCGAAACCTTAAGGCATTTAGGTACGTAGACATGGTCAAGACAACCTGCTGAAGTTCAAACCGAGCATGGGGAAGAATATTAACTTAAGTGACTTTGAAAGTGGCATGGTTGTTGGTGCTAGAGGGGCTGGTATGAGTATTTCAGAAACTGCTGATCTACTGGGATTTTCACACGCAGCCATCTGCAGAGTTTACAGAGAATGATCTGAAAAGAGAAAACATCCTGCAGTTCTATGGGAGAAGATGCCTTGTTGATGCCGGAGGTAAGAGGAGAATGGCCAGACTGATTTGTGCTGATAGAAAGCCAACATTAGCTCAAATAACCACTCATTACAAAGGTATGCAGAAGAGCATCTCTGAATTCACAACACGTCAAACTTTGAAGCTGATGGGCTTCTGCAGCAGAACAACACATGGGTGCCACCCCCATCAGCTAACAGGCAACTGGGGCTACAATTAGTATGAACTCAAACTTAGACAACAGTAGATTGGAAAAATGTATCCAGGTCTGATGAGCCTTGATATGTGCTTCTACGTTTGGATGGTAGGGTCAGAATTTGGTGCAGAAAGCATGGATCCATCCTGCCTTGTATCAACAGCTCAGGCTGTGGGTGGTGTAATGGTGGGAGGGTTTTTTCTTGGCACACCTTTGGCATTGTTTAAACACCACAGCCTACCTGAGTATTGTCGCCGACCATGTCCACCCCTGTATGATCGCAGTGTACCGTCTTTGACATGTCATGTCACCGAGCTTAAAACATCTCAAACTGGTTTCTTGAATGTGACTGTTCTCAAATGGCTCCACAGTCAGCAGATCTCAACCCAATAGAGCACCTTTGGGATGAGGTGGAACGGGAGATTCACATCATGGATGTGCAGCCGACAGATCTGCAGCAACTGTGTAATGCTGTCATGTCAATATGGACCAAAACCTCTGATAAATGTTTCCAGTACCTTGTTGAATCTATGCCACAAAGAACTAAGGGCGTTCTGAAGGCAAAAGTGGGTAACCCAGTACTAGCAATGTGTGAATGTAGTTTAATTGTAATACATTTACATTTACAGCAGACACCCTTATCTAGAGCGACTTACAACTAATACAATCTTACAATCCAAGCAATTGTGAATTAAGGGTCTTGCTCAAGGACCCAACAGTGGCAACTTGGCAGAGGTGGGATTTGAACCCTGGACCTTCTGGCCATAGTCCAGTATTTTAACCGCTAGGCTACCACAGTCCCCCCCAAAAATAAAACCATCTCACTGAGTTCATGGATGCCAATTTACATTTACAGCATTTAGCAGACGCACTTACCCAGAGCGACTACCAATTGATACAAACTTACAATCCAAGAAATTGTGGGTTAAGGGTCTTGCTCAAGGACCCGACAGTGGCAGCTTGGCAGAGGTGGGATTTGAACCCTGGACCTTCCGGTCCATAGTCCAGTACCTTAACTACAAGGCTACCACAGTCCCGATATACATACAACTAAACTATGATAATAAATATAATAAACATAATAAACACAACTAAAGTACCATGTTTAAAAGCGGTAGTGGTTTACATTTACATTATGTCATTTAACAGATCCTCAAGTCCAAACCAAGCATTTGTAATTGTCTTAATGGTCATAATGGCCTTCTCCAATGGTTCTTCAGCTTTAACCCTGGACATTCTAGTCCATAAATCAGTACCTTAACTGCTGTGCCACCACAGTCCTGCACTTACGCAGATAAACCAATAAAAAAAGCTGAATTTAATGTCTGTAATTCATGCAATAGCTTACTGAAAAGGAGGATATTGGCAAATTAAACTTGAGAAAAGATATTTTGATGCCAATTTATCATTAAATTACAGCAGACAAATATTAAATCAGCGTTAAGCTTGGAATAAATTATAACCACTGGCCATTATGGCACTCCACAAATGGGCCCAAATCTAATTCCGTCCCATCTCACCACTCAGGTTTAAATTGAAATTGCAATCCAATTTGTGTTGCAATAATAGTAGCGGAAAAAATCCAGATTAACCAGATCTAGCAGCTGACTGCTGTTCAGCTTAACCTTGAGTCCTATTCTTCCACCCACACATACAGACACAGGGCCCGAGGGGGCATGGCTCAAATTAAACCTGACTTCCTTAATCCTTTATTGTCTTTTTCTCTCCCAATTTCCCATTCAGGATTTTAATATTAGATTACGACCTTGTCTTTTATAACCAGGATGGAGAGCTACATCCTCTGAGAGTCCCCTGTTTAAATAAAAAAGGGCTTCTATCAGCTACACTCCTCTGCTATAAAGGGCTTTAAAACAGTGTACTTTAGGCAGATTGTGGGTGTATTTGTGCAACTGATATCACATATTTTACAATTACTGTAATTACGATGAGCGCAGTTATGCCACGATCGCACCTCTACAGTCAGAGGTTTATATGTGGAAGATTATTCTCACACAGGCAGAAATAATATTCTTCAAAAAGCATTCCATTTGATATAGTTCAGACTAACATGAGCTTTCAAATGTTTAGTCTCCAGAACGTATCCTGGAATCCACCGGATGCAGGCAGAGGTATACCCTGGACAGGGTGTCCGTCCCGAGCTCAAAAAGCTCAACTGATCCAAAATATCCAATTTTATATTATTTTGTATTTGTTTTGTCCAGTCCTAACCTTTATTGCATGTACTATGCAATAAAGTTAATTATTAGTAGACATTGCACATACACTCATATGCTGAATTTTAGAAAAAATTGCGCATATGCTGTGTTTTAGTAGAAATCACACATGCTCTGTGCTGTAGTAGAAATTGTGCATACTTTTTTTTTGTTGAAAATGTGCATACTCTTCTTAAGTGGAAACCACACATACATGAATTCTACCTCCTAAAGCAGGAGCTTCAGTGAAACATTCTGTGGATGTGGGGGTCGGTGTGTCATTACCAACAAGACAACAGGTGATAAATGTTTCACAGCAGTGTGGCGAGACAGGGAGTGGGCTTTTTACCTGGAGAGAAAATTCTACGCTTTCATTATTTTAGTTTAAACCCATAAACAAAGCAAGCTTACATTGACACTAGTCAGTCAACATTCATACTGGGCCAATTTAGTGCGAACCAATTAACCTAACGCATGTCTTTGAAATGTGAGAGGAAGCCGGATTGCCCAAAGTAAACCCATGGGGGACACGTGGAAGACATGCAAACCCCACACCAGTGAAGTGTGAGGTTGGGATTGAACCTGGGATCAAAATTGTCGACTTGAGTGTTGCAAGGCAGCTGGACTTCTTCTTGGTTCTTGAAGATGTCTCACCTCTCATCTGAAAGGCTTCTTCAGTTCTAGACACTGAAGTGGAGGTTGTCTAACTAGTGGGGTTGTCACCTTGGAGGTGATCCTAAGAGTCCCTTGACCCAGCCTGTCAATACATGAGTCATTAGGATCACAGAAGTCAAGGTTTGACCCATTAATGATATGTTGTGTTGTGTTTTAGTAGAAATCACAGACACACTGTGTCTGTGTTTTAGTAGAAATTGCACATACTCTTTGCTTTAATAGAAACCATTCATACATTTTGTTTTAGTTGAAAATGTGCATACTCTGTTTATGTAGAAATCACACATACACTAATTCTAACTCCTGAAGCAGGAAATTCAGTGAAACATTCTGTGGATGTGGGGGCCGGTGTGTCATTACCAAGACAACAGGCACTAAATACTTCACGGCAGTGTGACGGGCCAATGAGAGAGCTTTTTACCTGGCGAGAAACTTCAATGCTTTCACCATTTTAGTTTAAACTCATATGATACCTTGAAACATTAGTTGTTTTAGTACAATAGTTGTAATGTCGCCTAAAACACCTAAAACATGTCACATCTATCAAACAGTTGTGTTTTGGGATGGATGGGGAACAGATATTTCTTGCACTTTAACATTGAAGGGAAAACACGACACTAAAGAGAGAGAAACAAGTGTGGGAGCCGACAACAAAGCTGAAAAGGAGACCAGAGAAGAAGAGAACCCACACTCACAACAAAAAACAGAAGAATAATGGAAGCACTGATTCTTCATCAGAGAGAAAGGGAGAGTGAGAGACATAAGCCACATGCTCTGCCCCAGCCTGTGTGTAAATAGTTTCACTTTCCATTTAAAATGGTCTAGGACTTTCCAGCATTGGACTAATGGAACCTGCCAAATGGTCCTACCATAGCATTCGTCATACAGAAAGAGAGAAAGAGAGAGACCTTCAAACTTATTCCCCTCTACCCTGCTTCTCCCATGAGAATTAGCACCCCTCTATGTCTGCTAGAGAACAATCTCACATTGTTACACTGACATGACGAACAAAGGCTTCTGTTCTTCTCAATATACTATACACTACATGGCCAAAAGAATATCCCCTCAAAAATGTGGATTTTTTTTTGTCAAACCCACTTCTACAAGTCCTTGTTGACTTTCAATGAGGAAATCCCTTAGGATCCCCCTTGCAGCATATCAGTTTGTCATCTTTCTGCCCTAACAGGGCTGATCTGATCATCTGTAGGTACTGTTACTGTAGACTTGAAAGCTTCAAGAACACAAACTCATAAAACAGTTCCAAGCACTAAATATCAAACTCTAAACTGCCATGAAATGAAACATCGGAACAAGAATGTTTCATTTGATGGGGTTTACATTACTAAGTCCAGAATCACCATGCACATGCACCATGTCTAGCATGGTACAAACGCAACACCATTGAGAAAATCCATTCTTCAGAGTAATTAATTACAAAACTGGATGCAAGTTTGGTAAACAACAGGAGAACAAGCTTCACCAACTGTACAGGTTACTGGAGGAGGAATAACAGTCTTGGGCAGTTTTGATGGTTTGGGCCTTTGTTTATGTTTCTACTTGAATAAAAGTACAACATAACTTGATTTTAAACGTGTTTGAGTATTAAACATAAAAGTACTGTCAGGTAGTATGGATATAAAGTTACATTATTACTTTTTGATTCATTGTTCCTTTTAATCTCCTTAAAGTCAGTAAACATAGCAAGGTGACACTGATACAAGTCCGTCACATTCATACTGGATCAATTTAGTGCGACCAATTAACCTTACGCATGTCTTTAGAATGTGAAAGGAAACAGGATTTCCCAGAGTAAAACCATGGCAGACACATGGAGGACATGCATGTCTGAGGTTGGGATTGAACCAGGGATCAAACAATTTCCATTGTCGACATGAGGTATTTAACCTCTAGAGGGGTTGTCACCTTGATCCTAATGACTCATGTGTTGACAGGGTGAGTGAAGGACTCTCAGGATCACCTCCAAGGTGACAACCCCACTAGAGGTTAAATACCTGGGACTCCCCATCCGTGTATAGAACTGAAGAAGCCTTTCAGATGAGAGGTGAAACATCTTCAAGAATCAAGAAGTCATCCAGTTGCTCAATTTTACTCAAATTTACCATGACATGGTTGACTGAGAACTTCGTATGAAAATCGTATGAAAAGCCAAGTTGGTAGAAACCCATTAACCATTAACCTGTAACTGGTAATGTATCAGCTTTGCGGTACTTCTACGTTATCCTTATATTAATGTAAAATATTAACATATATTTAAAGTAGGATAAAAAGTTATAGTGAAATGAAGTGAAATATGACTTGAATAATAGGGTGCCAGTTTAAAAATCCTCAATTTAAATGACAAGCAGCACGATTCATGTTTGAAGGTATTTAACTATATTATTATTAAAGAATTAATAATTTTTACTTTAGTTACAGCCTCGTGTTAAACGCAGCTAGGTAGAAAGAATTTAAATATAATTTTTTACAAAGCATTGATATCAGACTGGTACTCGCCCAGAGTTCAGGTATTGGAATCTGCACTGGAAGTGTAAAAAATGGGGGTTGATGCATCCATAGTCATACTAAACATACTATTTTGTCTTTTGCTTCAGCTGCATTTATTAATAACCTACCAGACTTAATGAGTAAATCATTATCAAGAGCCTGAAACAGCTTGAGCATATAGCCTGCCGATTAAAGTGCCTGTTTTCCTCAGCTTTAGATCAAGTTGTTCCAACTAGGTCAAAGAATTAGGGAAAGAATGCTGGCACCACTGTATACCAACTACAATCATACCTTGAAATGAGAGCAACTGGTGACATAGTAAATTGGAGTTACTTCAGATTGCTTGGAGGAATAGTATGGCAGAGAATAAACATACCCTTATTAAAGCTAAATCTGTGTATTAGAGAAAAATAAAAACAATCCTAGAGTTCTTTTTAATACAGTCTGCAGGTCAAGAAATATTACAGAAACTGACTCTGGAATTCCTCTCTACTTCAACTGTAATGTATTTAATGTATTTCTTTAATGATAATTAAAAAAATATTAGGTGTAAAACTAGTTCATCACAACACCCAGCTATTCAGCACTAATATAGACTATATACTTACTTGAAGAATTAATATCTAATGTTCTATTACAGAGCTTCTGCTTATTATTTTAATCATGGCCCTTAGCTATGTGCCTAAATTCATTAAATGTGCAGTTATTAAACCTCCATCCAAGACGTTAGAAAAAGCAGTTTACCATCAGCTGTGTACTCCACCTTAAGGATATTTATGAATCATTTCAGTCAGGATTTAGGCTCCATCATAGTCCAAATATCATTAATTAGTGTACTATTAGTGGTACTTGTTGTATTAGGTGCACAGTTTCTACTTAAGCAACAATTACTTGTGTTATGTAAACAATATAATTATATGCTCTGATCTCACAAAAGTATTGTATGGTGTCCCATTGTTTCACTGTGCATGCTCCTGTCTAGACGCATGGCATTTATTATCCAGATATAATAATATAATATAATAATAATATAATATAATATAATATAATATATGCAGATGATAATGCAGCTTTTATATATCAGTCCAACCAAATGACAGTCTTATAATCAGTAAGACGGAGGATTGTTTAAAGGAACTTAAGTGATTGGATTCATATAAGGGCTTGGGTGGCCCAGATTGTCTAAATCCTATGTTAAACTTTGGATTGTGTTCCAGATGGAACGTTTTTACATCCGTCTGTCGGTAAAAAAGGTAGGTGTCACTTTTGATTCAGACCTCATCCTTTCATACAAACCATGACTAGAATTGGCCCTTCTTGCGCCTCTATGTAATACTGTTAGTGCTAAGAAATACCACTCTCTTGTGTAGAATCTAGAAGTGGTTCAGGCATTTATAACTTGAGGTTGGATTACTGTTAAGACTCTGCCTTACTGGAATGTTCTATTAAATCGATAAACAAACTTCAGTATGTTCTTGATGCATGTCAATAATCCAGGTAAAGAAATCCCAGAAGTGAATCTGTTCTCTGGAACATAGATTTTGTCGGAGAAACGTTCGTCACTCATCTAAGGGACTTCTTCATCCTCAGCATTGGAAACTTCCCCAGTCCTTATATACAGCACCTTTGCCAATAACGCTAACCACAGCACCATTGCATAACAATGGGGACCGGTGGATCAGTTTCAATATGCAGATTGACATGCCATTACGACAATGGCCACGTGTGCCATCACACAGGATTGGGAAGGGTGCGATGGCTTCCCCGTTGTAATATGGTTGAGATTTGTAAGATTTTTTTTTTCGCAACGCTGAACTGAAGACGTCACTTAGAGAGGTGACGAAACTTTTCTTGTCCGACAAAATCTATGTCCAGATGAACAGATTCAACTTCTGGGAAACTTCAGTTAGTTCAGTGTGCAGTGGCTCCACTATTAGAACTAGAAAATTTGATCATATTAATCCTGGCCTGTCAGCTCTGCACTGGTTACCAGTTAGATTTCATACTAATTCTGAAATACTTCAGGGAAGATATAAAGCTATTCATGGCTTGGCCCCACAGTGTCTGAGTGAACATCCCACCTCAGCCAAGCTGCCACCGTTGGGTCCTTAAACAAGGCCCTTAACCCACAATTGCTTGAATTGTAAGGTTGTAGCAGCTGTAAGTCGCTCTGGAGAAGGGTGTCTGCTAAATGTCCGCTGTAAATGCCTGAACATGTAAAATCTTACAATCCATTTCTTCTACTTCGTTCACAAGGTGAAGGACTCCTTTTAGCTCCTAGAATTACAAGCCATAGCCTTGGGAAAGGCATTCTCATACAAGAATCCCTTTTGAATCCCTTTTGAGTCTAAGTCCTCTCAAGGTTTCTTCCTTTTCAAAGTTGGGGAGTTTTTCCTTGCCACTCTCATGCAAGGCTTGCTTAGTTCACACTGTGGGTCTGGATGGTTGTAAAGCAGTTTTGAGACAATGCTCTTTTAAAAAATGCTATAAAATAAATCTGGCTTGACTTGTGATCATTTGTACAGTACGTAACTGACTGAACATCTGGTAACATTTTCTGCCTGTGACATCGCTTAGCCTTCTATAATGTTCTGAAACCTACTGAAATGTCATACATTAAATGCCAGATGTTTCTATATAGCAACAAATGATCCAAAAACATGCTGAACTACAGCGACAAACGTTGTGCCCTTTTAATCGCAACAGCAATTAATCTCTCAGCCATTATCAGCTGATGCATTATCAGACTGAGAAAAAAACTAAGGGAATACTTAATGACTTGGTTACAATAAGTTAACAGAAACATGTATGAATTCAGTCTCGGGGAAACATCCCATTCAACATTGGGTCTTGTTGAAAAATGCATGGATGTCTCTGGAAAAATGTCATCTTGAAGGCAGTATATGTTTGCTCTAGCTCTAACATCAGAAGAACCGAACAACAATGATGTGCATGGCAGGGTTGCAAGGAGAAAGCCACTGCTCTCCAAAAAGAACATTGCTGCTCGTCTGCAGTTTGCTAAAGATCACATGGACAAGCCAGAAGGCTATTGGAAGAATGTTTTGTGGACGGATGAGACCAAAAAGAAAAGCGTTATGTTTGGAGAAAGGAAAACACTGCATTCCAGCAGAAGAACCTTATCCCATCTGTGAAACATGATAGTGGTAGTGTCATGGTTTGGGCTTGTTTTGCTGCATCTTGGCCAGGACGGCTTGCCATCATTGATGGAAAAATTTATTCTGAATTATATCAGAAAATTCTAAAGGAAAATGTCAGGACATCTGTCCAAGAACTGAATCCCAAGAGAAGGTGGGTCATGCAGCAAGACAATGACCCTAAGCACACAAGCCGTTCTACCAAAGAATGGTTACAGAAGAATAAAGTTCATGTTTTGGAATGGCCAAGTCAAAGTCCTGAGCTTAATCCAATCAAAATGTTGTGGAAGAACCTGAAGTGAGCAGTTAATGGAAACCCACCAACATCCCAGAGCTGAAGCTGTTCTGTATGGAGGAATGGGCACACCTCCAAGCCGGTGTGCAGGTCTGATCAACAGTTACAGGAAACGTTTAGTTGCAATTATTGCTGCACAGAGGGGTCTCACCAGATACTGAAAGCAAAGGTTTACATACTTTTGCCACTCACTAATATGTAATATTTGATCATTTTCCTCAATAAATAAATGACCAAGTATAATATTTTTGTCTCATTTGTTTAACTTTGTTCTCTTTATCTACTTTTAGGACTTGTGTGAAAATCTGATGTTGTTTTAGGTCATATTTATGCAGAAATATAGAAAATTTCAAAAGGTTCATAAACTCTCAAGCACCACTGTATATTAAACTCCTCTTGGCATTAAATGTGTACCACCTCAATAGGGTACGTTATGGAGGGACAACCATTTTATTGTCATAAATAAGAATAATTTGATTGAAAGACAACCTTCTGATAAGTAGTCAAGTGCCTACACCACTGAGCGACTAGCAACCTTCATGTGTGCATCCTTACTGGCACTCTCTTTTGCCACAATTCAGTATTAAAAACCTAAAGCCATTTTCCTGTTGTTCTCATTACAGGATCAGGTTCTGGAACTGTGATAGCAATTACTGTTTATAATGGGATTAATGTATCGGAGCAAATGGCGTGGAGGGCAGAGAGACAGAAATTTGATGACTGAAGAATGAAGCTAGAATGAACGAATGGATAGAAGGATGACTGGGCAAATTTTGGAATGAGGATTGAGAAGCATAATGTATCTATAAAGGATGGATGGATGTTGTGGAAAGATGATTGAGAAGGACAATACATCCATAATGGATGCATTACTAGATGGTTTTATCTTGTCTATAATGAATGGATGGATGGATGACTAAGAAAAGAAACAATGAGAAGAACAATGTGTTTTTAATGGAGTTATGGATGGATGAATTGTGGGGTATACTATGGAAAGAATATAGAGAATAAAGTATCTATCGTGTGGATGCATGAATGGATGAATGACTGGGACAACTGTGAGAAGACTTGAGAAGAACAATGTATCTATAATCGACTGGATAAATGACTATAAATGACTGGATGGATGGATCTTTATTAACTGTGAAAAAAAACAAAGAATAATGCATATTTAAAGGATGAATGAGTGGATGAATGACTAGATAGTCTTTGGAAAGAAAACAGAACAGCATACTGTATGTATAATCAATGGATAAATGGATGGACAGATGGCTGGTCCAATTCTGAGAAGAACATTGAGAAGAACAATGTATCTATAATCAATAAATGACTCAGTGGATGGATGGATGGATAACTTTATACATGTGAAAAAAAGAATAATGTATATTTAAAGGATGGATGAATGGATGGTTGAATTGATGAATGACTAGATAGTCTTTGGAAAGAAAGCAGAATAGCATACTGTATGTATAATCAATGGATGAATGGATGAACACATGACTGGTCAAATTCTGAGAAAAACATTGAGAAGAACAAGGTATATAATCAGTAAATGACTGAATGGATGGATGACTTGGAAAACTGCAAAGAAAACAAACAATAATGGGTCTATAATGTATGGATGGATGAGTGGGTAAACTACGGAAAAAAACAAAGAGAATGGATCTAATCAATGGAAGGACAGATGGATGGGTGGGTGGGTGGATAAACTGTGAAAACTATAAGAACTACATATCTATAATTAGGGCCCTACCTAATTATGGCCATGAAAATCGTGTCACGGACCGTGAAATTAGCTTTTTCCCCGTGTAATAGACACTCTGCAGTGAAATTCAAAATTCAACAAGATCTGGAGGTTTGTGCTTAGTGATTTGACATTTTTCATTTACATAGCATTCAAGTGCCTTATGTTCATTGGTTCATTTGCACTATGAGGCGGTCCTAGCAAACAGCTGGCGTTACCCCAAATTCGGCACCCCTGTCGCGCATGGGACGTCTTTTTTGCTCGAAAATGGGGGTGCATATGGCGGTAGGGGGTGCCGAATTTGGCATAACGCCACCTGGAGCGTGAAACTCAATAGAAGCCTAGCCTTAGCATGAACCCTAGCACTGTCATAGGCTTACATTCAATCGATAAGGTAGGGTATGGTGTGTATTGTATCTTTTTTTTAAATTATATTTAATGACTGCCGTGAAATGTGGCTCTTTTCTGGTAATCTGTGATTTTTGAGAAACAATGTCTGTGAAATGAAACACATTTCCCCCTGAATTTAGTAGGACCCTATCTATAATGTATATATAATGTACTTACATATAGATGGATGGATGTCTGAGGAAATTGTGAAAAGCAGAATGAGAACAACCATCTATCTATAATGGATGGATGGATGGATGGGTGCAGGACTCAGAGAGACAGCCACAGTATAAAGCCTATTGAATATGTAATTTCTATCCTAGAGGAAGAACCTATGTGGAACGAGAAAGAATAACTCCATAAATCTCCTATCATGTTCCTGCTTCTTATGAAACAGAGAGTCAATGAAATCCAATTAAGATCTCTAGCACCATGGCACAAAGCCAGGAGCAAGAAGAAGCCTAATTGGCTGACCTTGTTGAATTATGGGAAAGAAAAAATGGAAAACTAGTGGACAAAGAAGATAGAAAAAGAAGTGATTTAAGGCAACATGACCTCTCCTTCACATTAATCTAGCACAGTCAGCATTAGCTGATTGACTCAGAGAAGTGGTCTTGTATCCGATTGGTTCAAAGTTGTGGTGTTGAACTAAAAAGAACAGTAACAGTGCAATCGGGGACACATTTCCTCGCACAAATTTGCGTGATTAATTCAACACCACAGAGTGAAGAAGAATGCTATACAATGTCAAATGTGATTAGGGCTTGATGTTGTATGTTTTATGGGAGGGGTGTTGGTTTTACACCAGAATGGATTTGCATATGAAATGGTTAAAAGATATACAGTACTGTCCAAAAGTCTTAGACCACCATTAGATTGGATATACCAATGTTTGAGCAACGGTATAATGACCATATATAATAATTAGATTAGATAATAATCCGATATTTTAATAATTAGATATTTTAATAATATGCAAGCAATACTAAAAACCTAAAGAAAAAACAGCTTCTATAGGCTACAGTGCCAAATATTTTGTGTGACCTCTCTTTACACTTGATCTGCAATGGTCTTTTTGGAAGGGTAGCAGACAAGAAACCACTTTTTCTGAGGCGGAACAGGGTCAAAAGGCTAAGATATGCTAACGCTCACAAAGACTGGAGTGGAGAAAGAGTATTTTGGAGTAACAAAGTTTGAAATTTTTGGGTACAATTGTTCTATATGGTCATTATACCATTGCTAAAACAACAAATCTAATGGTGGCCTAAGACTTTTGCACAGTACTGTACTTCAGTGGTGTCTGCTCATTCCCATCAATATTCTGTTTGTTTAATTTGTTGTATTTGGTTTATTTAACGTCGCTAACGGCATCAGTGGCCATTTCAGCGACACACACAAGGTTACATCTAAACACAAGTGTACATCAAGACAAGTCATATACAGTGGTGTGAAAAAGTGTTTGCCCCTTCCTGATTTCCTATTTTTTTGCATGTTTGTCACACTTAAGTGTTTCGGAACATCAAACCAATTTAAATATTAGTCAAAGACAACACAAGTAAACACGAAATGCAGTTTTTAAATGAAGGTGTTTATTATTAAGGGATAAAAAAACCCAAATCAAGAAGGGGGCAAACACTTTTTCACACCACTGTACATACACACTCACGTCAATGGCAATTTAGAGTAATCAGTTAACCTAACACACATGTCCTTTGGAATGTGGGAGGAACCCGGAGTACCCAAGCAGACACAGGGAGGACATACAGACTCCACACAGTAAGGAGCCAAGCCACTCCTCCCTGGACTGAACCCAGGACCTTCTTGCCGTGAGGCAGCCACCGAGCCTCTGTGCCGCTCTCAATATTTTGTAGGGTTCCAAGAAACAGCAAAATCTTGTTTATTTTTGGTAATTCATCTGTCTGTAGATGTATATTTCAGTGAATAAAGAAAAAGCATTTGATCTGTAATTGTAATTTGAATCAGTTCAGTAAAACCTTCTCTACAAATATTATCTTCCTTTAATACCTCTCTCCTTTCTCTGTATCTTCATGGGGGCTCTCGAGTGTGTAGACAGTCTAAATTGTTTTGTTACGGCTCAGTAAGAGGAGACACTTCTACTCGAGTGAGGTGCGTGCATTTAAAACATACATCAGAAAAAAGCTACTCTGGGGCTGCTAAACTCAAATTTCATAGGCATCAGGAATTCGTTCAACCTGCCACTACAAATAAGCTCATCCCCATGAAAAATGAGGCATAACGAGGCAATGTAGTTTCAATAGTCACATCAGTACAATTAGGCTTTGAAATCCACTGAGTCTCAACTAACCACCAACTGAAGTGTTCATGATGGAAAATCATAAATTGCAATTTGGAACAACAATCCATGAAGTGAAGGAGAAATATGGAAAATGGAGATAAGGAAAACAAAGCAAGTAGAAAAATACGAAAAGAAGAGTTGGTAATACAAAGGGTGACTGCACTGGCTGTTTTTTTCTTGCTTAAAAATAATTAACAGCATCTTAGGTACAGTGGAACACCATTATCAAATGAACCTTGTCTAGAAGTATTCAGATAGGAAATACTAATAATATAGTGAGTTATGGGAGCCTCGTTTCCATTATTGCCTATGGGAAAATCTCTACCTGGTGCTCAGGTGATGCAGACACTCAAGTGCTGATGGTCCCTTCTGGCAAGGTTTGGTATTACATGCAGACATGACAGATGCCAGTCACAGGGAGTGGATGCCAGTCAGAGGAGCATCCTCCATAGCCACAACAGCGACCCCTGCCAAACACTGTCATAGATTGGTGTCCCATGAAAGGGATTCTTATACCAGCATCCTATGTTCTCCAGGAATAGGTGTCTGAGTCCCTACAAACTGACCAGGAATTGTGGGGTAAAATGGGGAAAAATAAACAAAAAAAAACATTCTACATGTTCTCTCTATGTTCCTGCATATTTAAAACCCTGTCTGATTTTCAATGAGATCGCTCATGTAACGCAATTACCGGTCTAGACCCTTGCTGCCTGCCTGTTATCTGCGGATTGGGTGTGGCTTTTCCTCTTTAACAAGCAGGATCTCTTCATCACATGTAGCACTGCAAGTATGCACATTCTCTACTGTCTTACAGTTGTTTCTTGTATCACTATACTACATCGTAAAATAAGGAACGATTAGCTCATCGTTACCCACTGACTAAAGCCAGCGTAATGGGTGCCAGCAGCAATTCCGAACAATATATGCCAGGATGAAGTGCCATTTTCAGCCTCTTTAGGCCCACATAATCCTGCATAGCCTCTTTTTGACCCCTGTCACACTCCATAGTCTAACTGCAGCCAGCTTCAATTTATAAATATATACACCCTGGTGCTTTCCTGTTTATTGGCTAAGACTTATGTCATGGTTGGCGAAGGGAAGGATACACTGAGGCGGATGCTAGTCCAGGTGGGGCTATTTTTTAGGAACAAAAGAGAGATAGCAAAACACAAAGGCTACACACAAGACTAAACAGACAGCTAACACAAAGTGAGAAGATATTAATGCTAAAGAAATTAAACCAAAGTTAAAAGGACAGGTTAATGGGACAATCCTACTTAGAAAGATGAGAGAGGTCTGTAATTTTCATCATAGGTACACTTAGGTACAAATCACATTGTAGGATTTTTCAAGAATTTAATTGTAAATCATGGTAGAAAGTAAGTATTTGGTCACCCACAAACAAGCAAGATTTCTGGCTCTCACAGACCTGTAACTTCTTCTTTAAGAAGCTCTTCTGTCCTCCACCCGTTACCTGTATTAATGGCACCTGTTTGACCTCGTTATCTGTATAAAAGACACCTGTCCACAGCCTCAAGCAGTCAGACTCCAAACTCAACCATGGCCAAGACCAAAGAGCTGTCGAAGGATATCAGGAATAAAATTGTAGACCTGCACCAGGCTGGGAAGAGTGAATCTACAATAGGCAAGCAGGTTGGTGTGAATAAATCAACTGTGGGAGCAATTGTAAGAAAATGGAAAACATACAAGACCATTGATAATCTCCCTCGATCTTGGACTCCACGCAAGATCTCATCCCGTGGGGTCAAAATGATCATAAGAACAGTGAGCAAAGATCCCAGAACTACATGGAGGGACCTGATGAATGACCTGCTGAGAGCTGGGACCAAAGTAACAAAGGCTACCATCACTAACACACTACGCCGAGAGGGACTTACAGTGGAGCTTGAAAGTTTATAAACCCTTTAAAATGTTCTATATTTTACCTAAAACATCATCAGATTTTCACGCAAGTCCTAAATAGATAAAGAGAACCCAGTTAAACAAATGAAATGAAAATATTATACTTGGTCACATATTTATTGAGGAAAATGATCCCATATTACATATTAGTGAGTGGCAAAAGTATGTGAACCTTTGCTTTCAGTATCTGATGTGACCCCCCTGTGCAGCAATAACTGCAGCTAAACGTTTCCTGTAACTGTTGATCAGTCCTGCTTGGAGGAATTTTAGCCCATTCCTCCGTACAGAACAGCTTCAACTCTGGGATGTTGGTGGGTTTCCTCACATTAACTGCTCGCTTCAGGTCCTTCCACAACATTTAAGTTGGATTAAGGTCAGAACTTTGACTTGGCCATTCCAAAGCATTAACTTCTTCTTCTTTAACCATTCTTTGGCAGAACGGCTTGTGTGCTTAGGGGCGTTGTCTTGCTGCATGACCCACCTTCACTTGAGATTCAGTTCATGGACAGATGTCCTGACATTTTCCTTTAGAATTCTCTGATATAATTTACAATTCTTTTTTCCATCAATGATGGCAAGTCGTCCTGGCCCAGATGCAGCAAAACAAGCCCAAACCATGACACTACCACCACCAATGCAGTGTTTTCCTTTCTCCAAACATAATGCTCTTCTTTTAAACCAAAAAGTTCTATTTTGGTCTCATTCATCCAAAAAACATTCCTCCAATAGCCTTCTGGCTTGTCCATGTGATCTTTAGCAAACCGCAGACGAGCAGCGATGTTCTTTTTGGAGAGCAGTGGCTTTCTCCTTGCAACCCTGCCATGCACACCATTGCTGTTCAGTGTTCTTCTGATGGTGAACTCATGAACATTAAACATTAGCCAATGTGAGAGAGGCCTTCAGTTGCTTATAAGTTACCCTGGGGTCCTTTGTGACCTCGCCAACTATTACACGCCTTGCTCTTAGATTGATCTTTGTTGGACGACCACTTTGTTGTCTGACTGTGGATTGGTGGAGTCCAAACTCTTTAGAGATGGTTTCGTAACCTTTTCCAGCCTGATGAGCATCAACAACTCTTTATCTGAGATCCTCAGAAATCTCATTTGTTCGTGCCATGATACACTTCCACAAACATGTGTTGTGAAGAGCAGACTTTGATAGATCCATGTTCTTTAAATAAAACAGGGTGCCCACTCACACCTGACTGTCATCCCATTGATTGAAAACACCTGACTCTAATTTCATCTTCAAATGAACTGCTTATCCTGGAGGTTCACATACTTTTGCCACTCACTAATATGTAATTTAGGATCATTTCCCTCAAAAAGTAAATGGCCAAGTATAATATTTTTGTCTCATTTGTGTAACTGGGTTTTCTTTATCTACTGTTAGGACTTGTGTGAAAATCTGATGATATTTTAGGTCATATTTATGCAGAGATATAGAAAATTCTAAAGGGTTCACAAACTTTCAAGCACCAATGTATGTATAACCTAATGCTGGCCTAAGACTTTTGCACAGTACTGTGTGTATAGCCTATGGAGCACAGAAGAGATCAATAATGCATCATCCCCGCACCTATGCAGGATGATGCGGGCCAAAAGTAGCACTACATCCTGACAATTCAGTTCCGGCGCGCCGGAACAAAACATGACTTGTAAATGTAAATGCACGTAATTATATTTGAACATTTTTAAAAAACCATCCTATTTTCTATTTTAAAAATCCATTTTAGTACCGGTAAACATGCCAGTTCCTGCTTTTGTTAGTTACTGTGTATGAAGTTCAGTGCAGACCTACCAGTGAGCTGGTGTAGGTGGGGTCAGACGTGTCCTCCTGCAGGTAACGTGACAAACCAAAGTCGGAAACTTTACACACCAGGTTGCTGTTGACCAGGATGTTGCGAGCAGCCAGGTCGCGGTGAACGTAATTCATCTCGGACAGGTACTTCATGCCTGCTGCGATGCCCCGCATCATTCCCACCAGCTGGATCACTGTGAACTGCCCATCATTCTGCTGCAAAGTCAACACAGACAACACAATCTCAACTACTGAACCAAACCTGCTTCTTATCGTCACTCAGCAGGACAATGAACCTCAGGATGGATGTATAGCAAAATCGCTGCAACTCAAAATGATCCATGTCAGGCACAATATGCTATTTATCTTGCAATTAACGCACCTAAATTATGAATTAGTGCACTGGGTATAATGGGGCACCAGTACGGAATACCAATGGTGCCAGATAAAAATGTCAATCTGATGAAAAGGTGAGCCAATTAACTGCTGACTTTTAAGTCCGGGACTCTTAACACAGTTCCTATGATTAATTCAGTGCACATGCTGTGAGTTTTTTCAACATCCCTCTGCCTGCTGCGAGCCCTCTTCCTGTCACCCTGCACCTTCTTGGCTGCAGAACTGCTGAGCGAGTTTCCACTGCTCACTAAGCTCATGGCTACCAGTTACATGGTGCTGTTTACTTATTTAAAGCTGGTAATATTTAGTAAAGCTCAGATTGCTGTGGTATCTGTGGTGCGAAGCAGATCTCTCTACGATTACCAAACTACTACAACCTGTGGTTGCTACAGACCTTGTGAAATACCACCTCCTCTGAGATAAAATACTTGCCTATAGATATTTAAACATTCATATCCCATGGCTTTCATTATTATCTATCAGCCAGGTTTCTCTTTGTTGCACTGATATTTTGACATCTTAAGCTGCAGTTTTCTACAGGGACTGACTCTTGGTCCCTCGTCTTCTCTCATTTACATACACCCTCTTGTTGCTCTTTCTACCACAGATTTCAGTACCATTTATTTAGATTATACACAAATCTATATTAACACCAAGCTTTTTACACTTCTCCCACATGGTTTACTCATAAAATGCCTGCAAGACATAATAATGTTTTAAAAATCCTCACTTTTCTCCCTAATTTGGTAATGGCCAATTTCCCTGCCAATATTCCTCGCCGCATTGCCTACCCTACCGCTGAGGTTGGAATGTCATCTGTCTGTGAGTGCCCCCATACATCCCGAGATCACCAACTGCTTTGTCACTGTCAGACTAATGGTTTACAGAGGCTACTTTTGCAGCGGCAGGATGTTGTACTGTTTATTTCCTCAGAGAAAGCCAATTGTAATGTAAACCCAGGTCTCTATGGCACAATTTAGGGTAAATGGCAACAAGAGATAATGATGCCAGTTCTAAGCCTACACTTGAGAATACTAAAGCTTCATCTTCATCAGCATGATCTTGGGGGTATTATTTGTTTCTTAGTTGTTTCTCTGTCCAATACCCTTTCGAACCTTTTACTGCACCACCATAGAGCTAAAACCTGAACCCACCAGGTCTCAGTGTAATCCTGGGTACCAGGTGCATCATCAGACCCAGTGTTGCCGTGCAACAAACCACAGCAGTAAAAAGTCAATTTTATCATTGAAATTTATCATTAACTACAAGATACACCACGCAAATTCACTATAGGGCACTACGTTTCCCATAATGCCCAAACAAAAGTCAGCCACACTGCAGGCAAGTCAATGATAACTCAGAATTCATAATGGTTTTTGTCCTTTATAACCATATAACCTATCAAAAGTACATATTCGACCACTAAAGCAAAAGACACTCACTGAACCATCTAATTATTATTCTTAGTATTCATTTGTTCTTTGTTTCCCATCCTTGGCAGAGTAACAGCCACTTTAGTGCTAAATCACTTAATCTATGTAGTGTAGGGACTGTGGTAGCCACTGGACTATGGACCAGAAGGTCCAGGGTTCAAATCCCACCTCTGCTAAGCTGCCACTGTTGGGTCCTTGAGCAAGACCCTTAACCCACAACTGCTTGGATTGTAAGACTGTACCAATTGTAAGTCGCTCTGGATAAGGGCATCTGCTAAATGCTGTAAATGTAAATGTTAATTAACAATCATTGGCCTTCCATTTTGTGTGGCCCAGTGGCCTAATGGATAAGGCATCAGCCTCCGGAGCTGGGGATTGTGGGTTCAAGTCCCACCTGGGTCGCTGTTGAATTGGGTTTAAGTGGTTACCACTTGGTATCTAACTGTGTTTGCCTGTCCGTCTTTGCTGTGCAAAACAAGATATTGTGACCAGAGAATAGCAGTACAAAAATTGTAACCGTTGGAGCAAATGTCAGATTAAGCAAACTTTCTATTGTTCTTAATGGGACTGTGGTAGCCTAGTGGTTAAGATGCTGGACTCTGGACCAGAAGGTCCAGGGTTCAAATCCCACGTCTGCAAAGCTGCCACTGTTGAGTCCTTGAGCAAGGCCCTTAACCCACAATTGCTTGGATTGTAAGATTGTACCCATTGTAAGTCGCTCTGGATAAGGGTGTCTGCTAAATGCTGTAAATGTCAAATGTTAAATGTTTAACAGGTTTATTTTTTTACAATAGGTTTTCACAGTTGTGCCCCTATGGCCGATTGGTAAGCATAAGGGTACAGCTGTGCCCCTCTAAAGTCTGTGGGTGCCCCAGTATAACTTCTAAGAAGTCTAGAAATGCCCTGCTGGGTACCACATGACCTATATCTCGTTATATACTTAATGTTACGTACAGTAAACAGCTGTGCTTCAAGCCAAACTCTGATTCAACCTTTTCTTCCATGGTTCCACTCTTGACATTCACTGACATTAATTTATTCACGTACTAATGCAGCGGTTCCCAAAGTGGGCGGCGTGAAACTATTGCAGGGGGCATAGCATGGCAAATGAATGCTCTTATACAGTAAAAATCTAAGATACATAATGCATGTCACTTGTGAAAATTCCACTGTAAAGGACTTTGTCACTTCATTTTGTTCAACAAGAAGTTGCAGTTTTGTTTAAAATAATGTTTAAAATAACGTCCAGTGGAAGCAAAAGACATGTATGTGTGTGTTGGAGTGGATGCTCGAAAATATTCTTATCTACAAAAGGGGGGCAATCCAGAAAAAGTTTGAGAACCACAGTTCTAATAGAAAAAAACATGGCAAAATGAACAGCGAGAGTCAATTCTGTACACAGAAAGAAAATGCTTTGCTAAACTGCGCCTCTGCATCCGTGCAAGTTAGCTCACGAGGGGGAAAAAACCCCACTTTGAACACAACACAAGCAAGCACAGCAGTTCTAGAATCAATGGTAACGTTACCCTGATGAGGTGACTCGAAAAACCGACTTCAAAGTGCGCCATCAGATCAAAGAGCAGATCAAACCAATCCATAAGATTGGACGAGGAATGGGTTGAACATTGATTAAGCAGAGGATCCACCCCCCTTACTTAGAAAAGCTCATAAACCTTAGAAGCCTATCAGAGTTTGACTGTGGCAATCACAGGAGGATCAATCACATTGTTTGGAAAAGTGGAGAAGGAAAAAGCAGTGGTAGCAAGGGAGCACTTTTAGTTAACATTCCCAGCTTTAGTGATTATGTTACGGTGACTTGTTTATGACTGGATTGATATATGATGATCAGGTCCATTTAAAACTGATTTAGTTGCATTTCATGTTTGTACCGGAGATTTCTAATTACTCCTGTTTCTCCACTGACATATCACTGAATATTATAATCATCTGAGAGGGTGAGTGGGTGGAGCAGTGGCAATTTGCAAGCCCACCAACTCAGAGACCTGGATTTCCCATGGCTTGCCACACACAAGATAGGCTGCATCTGAGGAAGGGGAAGCCGAATGGGAGCAGCACTTGGGCTTACCTTTGGTCGCAACCAATGAGTTCCCTTCACCAGAACCTCCCACAACCCTGATCAGGACAAGTAAGGATACAATTGTTAGCAGACTAATAACCAAGTGCCATACCCTGAGGAAAGAATCCAATGCTCCGTTCTCCATAAACTCGGTGACGATCATGACAGGTCGGCTTTTGGTGACGACACCCTCCAATCGGATGATATTGGGGTGATCAAACTGACCCATGATAGAAGCCTCGGACAGGAAGTCTCTCCGTTGTTTCTCAGAGTAGCCTGCCTTGAGAGTCTTGATGGCTACGTAGATTTCACGTTTACCTGGCAACTTCAGGCGGCCCTTATAGACCTCACCAAACTCACCTAGAGGAAAAGACATAGAAACATGCTTCAGCCATCATGTTAGGTCTACCTCCCTGGTATTTACACTTAATGGCTGTATTATTAGGAGCAAGTTGTAAGTGTCCAAGTAATTATCTACCCATCAATCCATGGAAAGGGTCCACCATTGATCATTTGGAAAGTGGGTTGTTTTCAGCATTGCACTGTCACTGACATAAGTGCATGGAAGTAGAGTACTAAAAATGCAAAAGTCTTAGACCACCATTAAATTAGATATACCATTGTTTTAGCAGTGGTATAATGACCTTATATAACTATTTCTCAGGCTCGTACATGAGATATTCAACACACTACTATAAAATAAACTTTGTGTTAATGATTTCACCCAACTGTATGTTGGTGAATGTATTATAACCATGTTTAAGGAATGCTATGCTACAATATAAACAGTATATTTTAAAGTCCTCGGTTTACTCGGTTTACAATACATATCCCCATTATGGGTCATAACATAACATAACATGGGTCATAACATATCCCCATTAGAAAATGGGACCACGCATACAAAATACAACTACATTTACATTTACAGCATTTAGCAGACGCCCTTATCCAGAGCGACTTACAATTGATACAATCTTACAATCCAAGCAATTGTGGGTTAAGGGCCTTGCTCAAGAACCCAACAGTGGCAGCTTGGCAGAGGTGGGATTTGAACCCTGGACCTTCTGGTCCATAGTCCAGTACCTTACCCGCTAGGCTACAACAGTCACATAACAGGTATAACTGAAATTCCCCAATAAACTGGCCCATGAATTTCCTTTGAGCTGCATTAAATATCTGCCTTTGCTTGTTTACACAAGTGCCCAAGTCTGAACTGTTTACTTTTTCCATCTAGCCTGTGTAGGACTGCAGATTGTAGATTCTTGTCTCCATCTAAATAGCCTTGTAAAAAAAACAAACTTGTTTTTATCCTGCTTCTGGATCCCCATTATAACTTCCACCACATAACAACTCACCTGCTCCGATCACTTCCTCGATTTTGACAGTGGAGACGTCGATTTCCTTGGCAAATTCACGCACGGCCTCATTGGGATCCTCGTAGGTGAAGGGGTCAATGTAGATCTTCATCCCCGGTGAGCCTGGTAGGGTCGGACAGCCCATTGGGGTGTGGCAATTCGATAGATCTGGTCTCAAAGTGAGCTCTAGAACAACACAAAAGCTCAAAGATTAGAGTTTTCCAACACTTCGACACAGTCTACTTCAATTAGTGTCAATTAGGTCGTCCAGTCACTGAGGTGCATACTTGTTCCCCAATACAATTCATCAAATAAATTCTAAGTATTTAGACTCTCCATCTTTGTGTACTTTAACCAAAAGCAGTGCTGGGACGTGAACATAGATCTATCAAGTATATCAATTTGATGACCAAAGTAACATTTTGAGCATTAGCAGATACCTTTAGCCTAGCGTAAATATTTGGCCACATACATTACCCTCCTGTTTGCTTGGAGGAAGTAAGGGGAGTGTTGTACTTAGTTATCATGAATTAACCCTACATACTACCGTATTTTCCGGACCATAAAGCGCACCGGATTATAAGACGCATGAAATGAAACAAAACTCTTAAGTTCCGTCGGAAGCTCAGTTTGGTCTTTACCTGGCGCAGGGCGTCTTCTTGCTTCCTCCACTTCCGTACCATTGATTCGTTAATGTTGAATTCTCTCGCAGCTGCTCTATGACCATGTTGTACTGCGTGACTGATAGCGTTGTGTTTGAAATCCGCTTCGAAAATGAATGAATGAATGCACGTACCCTAATGCTGAAGCACATACCGTATTACTCCGCGATGCTGCGCACTACGGTGGCCGTAAGCTTCGTAACTTACCAAGGCCGTGCTAAAACATTTTGACAGATTTATGAGCGCCGTGTACCATCTACAATCGGTTCTAGGTCAGAAGGCTCAACCAGAATTAATTCATACATTAGACGCACTGTCGATTTTTGAGAAAATTAAAGGATTTCAAGTGCGCCTTATGATCCGAAAAATACGGTAAGTTGCCGTACAGGCAGATAACTAGAGAAAACTAATGCTCATATCACATCAGTGTGAAAACAAAAACAATTACGTAATACCACGAGTGTACTGAATTAACAGGCACCATAATCATTATAAATACTGGAAATGGCAGACAAAACCTGCACTCTTTCTAACTACAGATTCATTCTGCATCTCCCTTTCTGGCTAGCTTGCTCTCTTGCTCTCTCACACACTCTTTCTCACTCTGTCTCTCTGCTTTTTGATAGTGTTGAATCCAATTTTCCTGCGCAGCTCTGCCCCACATGACCTGGCAAACAGATAAAGCCGACACGACCAAGCTGCTCTTTACGCCTGAAATGGCTGCAGTTGGGCATGCAAACATTAGCATGCAAGCGTGTGCATGTGTTTGGGAGAAAGTAAAACTTATTTCAAACTTAATAATAATAATAATAATTTGTTTACAGTGCATTGGCCAAAATGACATATATATGAGATATAAATGAGATATATATCAACGTCACGTCAAGCACAACTGGGAACAAAAAAATCATTATATCAGCTAGTAAGATGGTGCAATGACAGTGAAACGAAGATTGCATGTCATCTACAGCATAGCCCAGAGGAAGAGGAACCTCACGTGGTGGGTCACTTGTCTCACAGATCAAAGAGCATTAGATATGGGAATGAAGCTGATGTGATGCACATCAAAGAGCCATCCTGAAAGTCTGCATTGTTTTATTCTCTCAGGGCATTGTGGCTTTAGTAGTATGGTTCCATTATTCAGCCAATATCAACAATGCCATTGACTGCTGAACCAACCACTAGGGAATTATGAGACAGTGAGTGCATTTGGATGCACTTAATAATGCGATCATAGTTAGATTTCTGCAGTTTTCTGATTATTCAAGTGGTCATGTATACAGCGTACTCAGATCTAGAAATCAGATTAAGAAATGCGATGAAGAGAGCTGAAATTTAGCTCTGTAATCGGATTACTTATAGCGTGTATATCAGTTAGCTGATTATAATCTGTGTTTTCAGTCTGAACATGTTCACGAGCCTTTTTCCATTGACTTTTTTGACTTTTTAACATTCGGAAACGTTCCATCTATTTAATATTGGTGTTATTGACGTGGTCATGCCAATGTGATCCTCCGCCACCAACACAGAACCATAATTCTGTTGCCCATGAAAAGAATATATACACCCATTATTCAACTTTCACATTGCAAGCCCAGCCTTAAGTTCTAATTCAAGTGTTTAGGAACTGCTGTTGCCAGTGGCCGGCTCTTACTTCCAAGCCATAGGAACTGCTCTGAGGTATAGTAATGTGCAAAAGTCTTAAGCCACCATTGGATTTGTTGTTTTGGCAATAGTATAACGACCATATATAACATATTGTCGAGAACTGGACCGAAAATCACTCCATAATACTCTTTTCCACTGATCTTCATTCTAATTTGTGTGAGCATTAGCATGTTTTGGCCTTTCCACCCTGTTCCCTTTCCAAAATAGTGGTTTCTTGAGTGCTACCCTTTCAAAAAAGACCAACTTGGCATCCAGATGAAGCACGTGGTGGCTTAGTGGTTAAGGTACTAGACTATGGACCAGAAGGTCCAGGGTTGGACTAGTTTTGGCTCCTTGCGCAAGGCACTTAACCCACAATTGCTCAGATTAATGTTAATGTGAAATTGTATCAGTTGTAAGTTGCTCTGGATAAGGGCATCTGCTGACTGACATAAATTAAATGTAAATGAAGCAGCCTGATGCTGTTATTGCTCAAGGGGAGGTCACACTAAATACTTGCCACTGTACCCTATAGAAGGGCTTTTTCAGTTTTTAAATACTGCAGGCTAATTTCCTGTATTTTCTGGTGGTATTCCAATAAAGAGACTTAGAAAGACATATATACGGTCATTATACCATTGCTAAACAATCATATAGCTAATCTAATAGTGGCCTAAGACTTTTGCACATTACTGTACATAATCAGTAGTCTTAATTCTAGGTTTTGGTGGCTGAGAGTATAATACTATCTATTTTGCCACAACAGGCATCTCAGACTAAGAGAAATGGCAGTATCTTAGACATCCCGGGCGTGTTCTTCCTACCTTCTTACCACATATTATAGACTAGACACGGTCACTAACATATTACAAACTCATCCCATATTACAACCTCTTCCTATCCTCTAATGGAAACATCCAGAACTCAAAATTCTGATTACTCTTATTCTCTCCCAAGCTAGACTACACACATTACCCATCATCACAAAGTGAACCCATACTACACTTACCCTACCCTTTAACAAAGACCACCCAGACTACTCAGTCTTAATGCAGCCCCACAAAGGAATCTCAAGGACACATAAATCTCATAATCTCATAAATACCAACATTCAAATAAATTGTGGGGCTGCATATTTCCCCCACTATATTATGAAGTGATTATATTCCCCACCATAAAAAACATAGGACACGCTTATCTTACCATCTCACGATATGAACTGGCAGTACACTCTCCCTACGATACTATGATAATGCAGACTATGTAATTTCCTACGTTCTAATAAAGCAATCCCAGAGCACACACACTACCATTTCCAAAAAGACATGCCATTACAAATTGTTCAAATTATATACTTTTTCAATCAGCATGAAAAGATGTAATAGATTAGTCACTTACACAGACAACCTAGACTACACACTTGTTACCATGTTAAAAAGAGATCTCAGGATACACAACTGCCCTACCAACTTACAAAACATATGAGTCTACACACAGCATTTTGGGGTGTCCACGTTTGTGTGCAAAGTCAAAGTCGGGTAGCAATGGTCTGGTGTGGTTTTCCAGACCAACAGGAGCAACACTCGTCCTACACAATCCTGTTTCTATCTTCCAAAGAGATCTGAAACTGCACACTTGCCCTACCAATTTACAAAGATTAGAGTCACTACACATTTTTGGGGTGTTCAAGCCTATTTGTGGCTACAAGTTTTCCTTCTAGCCTAGTAGTAGCTACACTTGACTGCGTAACATCACCACAGACTACACATATACAGTGGTACCTCGGTTCTCAACCACTTCAGAACTCGTCAAATTCGGTTCTAGACGAATTTTGACTAGAAAAATTTGCCTCGGTTTTTGTCGTTTGCTTAAGCTTGTATGAGTCGAGCCACGCAACTCGTTTCAGCCGAAACTCAATTCACGATTCAGTACACAGTGATTTAGATTCACAGTAGCTGTTTCTCAGTGAAGATCTCTGGTGTTTTTATCTTGTTTTTTCTTTATTCCTATATCTGCAGTACTGCACTGAGTCTTCTGGATCACCTTCAGGCTGAGTAGTTCACATTAACAGCTAGTGCCCGGAGTTCACCAATAGAGTAAGTGCTTTGCTTTTACTTTTCACTTTCAACCCATTACTCACTAAATTACATGAAATTTTCAACAGTTGAGCAGAAAATAAGCTTTGTGTTAATGATTTTGGCCAACTGTAGATTAATGTAAGTGTTTTAAACAACAAGTCAGCTCAGCTATGACACAGTATAGACTATATTAAACTCATGATACATACTCATGATTAATTGTCGGAATGTTACCCCTTCATAAATCATCCATTAATGCACATAATGCCTTATACAGTGTGGGTTTTCTGGGGACCTGGAAAGGATGAATTCAATTCTTCCTTATTACTACTGTATCTGACTAGTTGATGAAACTATAGTTGACCGCCTAACAAAGGCATCCAAAGACATTTCTGTTATCACGGTCCATCACAGATATCCAGTCATATCTGGAATAGTCAGATTTTTTTGTCCAGCTTTTAAGGCCATACTAGCAGGAGCTAGACATTCCTATTACAATTTTCCAGATAGATCACAGGCCAGACTCTTGCCCTACCAACATAAAAAGCTCTGAGAATACACACTGTGGGGTGTCCAGGCTTATCTACAAAGGTCTGGTGTGGCTGCAGGGTTTTCATTCCAGCCTAGGACATTTAATCCATCTAATGTAGTTATTTGGTTTCTAAATGCATTGCATCAGCTGCAGCTTCTGCTTGGGTGAAAAGAAAACCCGTAGACACACATCAGCCCTTTGTGGATAACACTGCACATCGCTTTATATCTCATGAAGGTTTGTCAGTCTATACACTCCAAGATACCTACTCACAAAGACACACCAACCAACACCCAATATAATACAAGAGATCCTAAACAACAAATCCCTGTTATCATTTTACTAATTGAAATACAAATATATCTAACCAATTGATAAAGAACCACCTCACAATGATGACCAGTATCATAGCCAGCAAACTATACCCACCATTTTACAAACAGTCTACAGACTACATACCACTCAAGAGGAGACTCCCTACCCTCATATGACTACAAATTCTGCTTACAATCTTCCAAGACCTCCCACATACCCATCATAGCAAATTACATAAACAGCCGAGAATATTTACTCCCACTACCTTGTAAGTCTGGGTATGTCCCTCTACCATAAAAAATAAAGCTAAAAAATATTAAACATGTGTAATCCCCTTCCAAAGAGAAACCACACTACACAAGCACTCCATTATCTCATCAAGGTTCTTAAGATTCCTTCTGTTTCAACATGCAATCCTAGACAGCCACCTCTACCACTTAACAAAGAATAAGTCCAAATAAGGCTGCAAATCTGAGTAGACATGGACTTTGAGAGATACAACACTGTGCACAAGTCTTAGGCCACCATTAAATTTGGTATGCCATTGATTTAGCAATGGTATAATGACTATATATAATTATTTCTCCATCTCTGTTTTAGAATAGAACCAGAAATGTGTATGCAGTATTAAAAAACTGAAATGAAATCACAAACAACTGCTTCTATGGGCTACAGTGGCAAGTATGTCGTGTTACCTCCCCTTACACTTGAGCAATGGCAGCATCTGGCAGCTTCACCAGGATGCCAAGTCGACCCTTCTACAGTCTGAAGAAGCTTAACCATGAATGCTCTTTTTGGAAGAGTAGCAGCCAAGAAACCACCTTTTCAGAAGGGGAACAGGGTGAAACAACAACACGAATGAAATTCACCATGATATAGTACCTCAGTCTGCAGCAATGAAGAGGTGGGACGTCTTCTGCCGTTATGATAGATGAACCCTTTTTAATCCATATCAAAATAAACCACAACACCACTTAATGCGTCAAGAAAGTAAAGGTGAGAATAATCATGAATTTGACCCTATACATCATAATCCTTTGTAAAATCTCCATGTTAGTAACAGTTACACCACTGAAATCATGATTTGGGCTCCTGAAATTTGCATTGAGGACACTCTCAAAAAGTGAGATATTCAAAATTTGATTTCCCTGTAATCTGAATGTAAAACAGGTCTCCGACTACAACTTGTACCTTCCTAAGGTAGCGCTTTATTCAAACATTTAAAGCTTCCTATACTCAGACATCTGTCCTATAATGAGATCCATTTTCTTCCTACTTATTTAGGAAAGTCTAGACTACAAACCTCTGTACAAAAAAAAGTTAACCAGTACCTGCTCTTAAGCATCTTCTAAAATCAAGAAAATTCTGATTTCTGAAAAACTGACTTCAGAACATCTCTGCCATGAGGTCAGGGAACAAGGTTCTCAACCACCTCGTAACACGTCGAATTTTGACCAGGCAAATTTGTCTCGGTTCTTGTTGTTTGCTCATTACTTGAAAAATGAGTCGAGCTATGTGACTCGTTTCAGCTGAAACTCGATACTCGATTCACGATTCATGAGTCACGATTCAGTACACAGTAATTCAGTTTCACAATAGCCATTGCTCAGTGAAGATGTCTGATTTTTTAATGTGAATTTCTTTATTTTTTTACATCCCCAGTACTGTTTTCTTAGTGCAAATAAGTCTCAATGGATCATAAAAAGGGCTGTATTGACAGTCAATCAAAAGGTAAATCATGTCCTGAATCCTTCAGAACACAGGCTGTAGTTAGCATTAGCAGCTATGCTAGCACCCTGAGTTCCTCAATAGAGTAAGTGTTTTGCTTTTACTTCTCAATTTCAATCCATTCACTCTAAATTACTTGAGATTTGTCTTTTATTATAAAATAAGCTTTGTGTAAAATAAGACTTACGTCAGCTGTAGGTTAATGTAAGTGTTTTAAACATTAACTTACTTATCATTACTTATCACAGACCTCTCTAAAACACACTTTTTGAACTAATCAGTTCATGATACATTTAACTTCTGATGGATTTGTCGGAACATATCCCCATCGTAAATCAGGGAGCACCTGTACAATACAACTCCAGTAGTTCATATAATGATAGAAAAAAGTGTTCAGTACTTGTTGTTTTAGGTTCTTGACAAATCTTCTGGAACGAATTAACAACAAGAAACAAGGTGCCACTGTATCAGCCAATGTAATTACAGCTGACTAGTGATTGAATAAGAACTAATTGAGATCGTACTGCAACTATATGCCAATTTACTACTGTACATTCCTCACACAGTACATATTCTGCACATGGTGAACACTTGGGACTCTGTGTTTTTGACTGCGCAATGGAAAAATAGATTTGTACGTTAATATTTTATACTTGTTTGATCTGCTCATGCTAAGAGCACCAATAGTCTTGATTTTCATGTGATTCTCTGATGTGATTCTCTGATGTCATAACCTGCAAGCCTCTCGAGTGTGTATGAGCGTGTGTATGAAAAAGGGAAGTGTGTTACATCAGCTTGAGACTGCTACTGAGACTTGTACACCGAATATACCCCGTACTCCAAATATACCAGTAGGTAAACTCAGTAGACCAAATTGCCCTTAGGTTTGAATACACTTTCTGATCGACTAGCGCCCTTCTCGGGGTGTATTCCCGCCTTGCACCCAGTGTTTCCAGACTAATCCCAACCCTGACCAGGATGAACATAGATACTAAAGATCGATTGATGGATTTTCTCCAGTAAGTAATTTGCCATATTTATTATGAAACTGCATAATAAATATAGACCTCGAAGATTTGTGCATATGTTAAAACCAGTTTAGAGCCATTAATCCCATGGCTGGAGTGTGCTTCAGTTCATAAACACCATTTAAATTGGATCTTCAGCCTTGCTTTCCCAGGTACACCCAGAGCTGATTTTCTTTCAGCTATTAAACTGTCATTCCTTATGGAGAAAAAGTGCATTATGGGTACACTGCATTACGAAGCATTTGCAGGCTCTGGCTTTAAATCAGGATTTTTATAAGAAAGCTTATTTCCATTTTATTACAGATGTTCTTTTTTCCGCTCGCATTAATTTCAATTTAAGTTTCACTAAGGCTGAGGGCAGGCATTCGATTAGAAAACGCACACTTTTCCATGGACTGCTTTAACCGAACGATTAGCTTGACTGAAACTGTAGCGTGCAAATGGAAAATAAGGAGGTGAAATTACTGCAGGAGGGATAGAAGCTCGGTCTGTAGTTCGCTCTCTATTTCAGATGGAGCGTTGATTCAACATCTTTTCCATAAGCTACTGCTGTTGGGTTGTGATACATTAGGTCGAACTGACATTAGCATTTGTGTCAATGGCATCATCTGTCTCAGGCCTAGCAAGACCTGTCCTTGAGGATCTTACACTTTCTGGCCAACGTTCCTGAATCAGCAAAATAAGGAATGCAGAAAATACCCGGTGCATAAACACGCAATTTTAAAACATAACCAAGCGAAACCATAGCAATCAGCACTTTGGAGGACACTTTCTGAAACTGGCATGAAACTAACAAGATTCATTTTCAACAAGATAGCTCTTGTGCGAAAAAATGTGAGCTCTGTGACCTTACACAAGCAAATGTGAAGCACGGATGATGATATTTTGTTTATTAGACATGGTTATATTTTCTCCAAACACTCAAAGATGTTGCCATTGCTTGATTTAAATTCTTACTGAATGAATATTTTAAGCTGCAAATCTAGCCTACAATCTACTAAAGCACCAAATTGATGCTTCTGTAAAGATAATCTACACATACACTCACCGTTCACTTTATTAGGTGCACCACCTTGTTTCCACACTCATTGTCCATGTTATCAGTTCCACTTACCGTATTTTTCGGACCATAAGGCGCACTTAAAGTCCTTTAACTTTCTCAAAAATCGACAGTGCGCCTTTAAATGCGGTGCGTCTAATGTATGAATTAATTCTGGTTGAGCCTTCTGACCTAGAACCGATTGTAGACGGTACACGGCGCTCATAAATCTGTTAAAATGTTTTAGCACAGCCTTGGTAGGTTACGAAGCTTACGGCCATCGTAGTGCGCAGCATCACGGAGTAATACGGTATGTGCTTCAGCATTAGGGTACGTGCATTCATTCATTTATTTTCGAAGCGGATTTCAAACTCAACGCTATCAGTCACGCAGTACAACATGGACATAGAGCAGCTGTGAGAGAATTCAACATTAACGAATCAATGATACGGAAGTGGAGGAAGCAAGAAGACGCCCTGCGCCAGGTAAAGACCAAACTTCCGACGGAACTTAAGAGTTTTGTTTCATTTCATGCGCCTTATAACCCGGTGCGCTTTATAGCCCGAAAAATACGGTACCATATACAGCACTGTGCAAACGTTTTAGGCCAACAACAGATTTGTTTTAGCAATGGTATAATGACCGTATATAATTGCCTCAGTTTCTAAAACAACAGTTTCTAAAAGCAACAGGGTCAAGTATGTACTGTGACATCTGGAAGCTTCATCGGGATGCCAAGTTGACCCTTCTACAGTCTGACAAACCTTGACTTTGGCCTGCAGAAGCCATTTTGTTCTGAAAATTGTGTTGTTTTTTGTGCACTAATTTCCTGTATTTTCTGTTTGTATCTTAATAAAGAGACAATTTTATATGGTCATTTATACCATTGTCAAACCAACACAAATCTAATGATGGCCTAAGATTTTAGCACAGTACTGTAGATGTAGGGATGTCATGATACCAGAAATTTAGTAGTCGGTCCCAATACCATTAGAATTCTATGATTCTCGATACCAATTTCGATACTACAACAAAAAATAAACCAAGGATATGCTGGGTCATGATTTCTCTAGTTTCAGTTTAGATTTTTTGGAATTTCTGTGTACATTAAATAAATTCTACTCGGAAACTGGTATCTGAGGTTTAACTTTTCGAGCATTTGTTTGAATACACTTTTCCACAGTGTAGATCAAATCTTGTTCCAAGCATACAAATTCAGCATCTGCCCTATCCAGTACTCTTTGATTCATGTGAGGTTTGGTATATCTTCTATGATTTTGAAATGCATTGGATATGGTTTGTTGTGCTTTCCTGTTCGACATTTTCCGCATGTTGATGCGGAAAAGACTGTCTGCCTTTCCTTGTGTAAATTTGAAGTCACATTTGATCTACTGTAGCTTTCTGTGATCTCAGTTATGGCATTATTTTAATGTACTACTGCTGTGTCTGATCCGATTGTACCAGCACAACACACACTAACACACCAAAACTATGTCAGTGTCTGTGCACTGCTGAGAATGATCCACCACCCAAATAGTACCTGATCTATGGGGGTCCTGAGGCGGGACTAACAACGTATGTAGAGAAAAAGATGGACTACAGTCTGTAAATGAAGAACTACAAAGTACATCTTTATGGTACAGTACGTGGAACTGATAAAATGGACAGTGAGCGTAAAAACAAGGAGGTGTACCTAATAAAGTGATAGGTGAATGAGCGATACAGGTAGCTGTTGCTAGTAGTATTGTGTATTTGTTTGTGTGTGTGCTGAAGCATATGAAGTGTGAATAACTAGGAGGACTGATGGTGCCGCATCTTAAAATCTGGTGAACTGCCCAAAGGTCTTGTCTATCGAGACCCGTCAACCCGAAACATCTGGAGTACTTAAGCGAGCACTCAGACACATCACCATCCATTTCCATCTGGCACCGAGTGCGCAGAGTGTCCATCTGGGACCTTGTCATCAAGGTCAAGTAGGGCACTCTAATGTATTTTGCGTGACTCGCTCTCTCTTTGTGAGTGGATCAGGAGGAGCTGCTCTGACAGTGCTGGATCAGGGATGGATAAAACTACAGGTTTAACAGCTTTCCCTTGGTCATTTACATGCCAGCTTATATGGTTAATGGCCACATTACATATAGCCTCTTGAGACCTCATTACCGTCCTCGGAGCTCTGATTTTTTTATATATAATAACTGAGCACCGTCTTTGAACAGGAGGTATTTCGTTTTTTTTTTTGTGAAATGCTCAAGAGTGTCTACAAATGAGGACTGAGTTAAGCAGAAAGAAGTATGAGGTGTAGCAAACCCAAAACTTCATGACCTCATGTGGGGATGCAAGGTCTCAGGAGTTTATGAGAGGAAACACAAAGTGGAGACATCAGACAGTATTGGGATGTTGTTTTTCTACTCAGAAGAAATGTAAGACCAAACACTGGAACCCAAGCAGATGCCCTTATCCAATTGATATAATCTTACAATCTAAGCAATTGTAGGTTAAGGGTCTTGCTCAACGATCCAATGGTAGAAAATGGGCAGAGGTGGGATTTGAACCCTTGACCTTCTGGTCCAGAGGCCAGTACCCTTAACCGCTAGGGTACCACATTCCCGATTTCAACAACCATGCTGTAAACCAACCCTGAACTCTTCAGCATTTCTACCAAGACATTTATTGAAGATATCCTTACCAGAAGCATTACTATATGGTTTGGGAACACCACCCAGAAGGAAGGAAAGGCCTACAAAATAGTTCACATCATGGTAAATTATCACTGGCACAGATCTCCTCTCTAGAGTCTCTACCAACCCTCTGCTACCGCAACAGCGCTAGGGATATGATCAAAGACCCCAGCACTCTGGAAATAATCTTATCACTTAGAAAGACAGCAAGTCTTAGGAGTCACCGACCAGACATCACCATTACCCACAGGATTGGTTTACCAACCAATCGTTTTTTCCCCTCTGCAATAAGACTGATGGCAGAGTACATACAACGAGGGTTAACACATCCCAACACCTAACCCCCATCCAACCATTAACCACTTACCCTCTTCAGCCAACAGACAGAGTTTATGGAAACACCCCCACCTCATCCTGTTTAGTTCACCACAAGAAATAATCAATATTATTAGTCCATTATCTGCACTACAATGTACAGGGTATTCCCAGTGTCGCCCAGGCTATTGCGTGTTTTGTAAATTTCATTTGAATACAGTTTGAATGTTTCAGCCAATCAAAAAATGGCAGTCTAAAATATTTAAGGAACCCTACGGTTGAGCTGAAATGATTTCCCCTTTGATACGCAGCTCCCGATAAGGGGTGAGAATGACATTATCTCAAGCTGCATACAGTGCACTACATAGGCAGTAGTCATTTTAGTTTCAGGCCTGTTCTACTTTATCGCTGGTTATGCGAAAGTGTGGCTCTGGTTTCAACTTCTGCTTAATAGGATATTCAAATTTGTACCAAACGTAACTGCATTTGGCTCATAGTCCCACAAACAATTCATGTCATAGGCCTACTGTAGGTACACCTCCTAGTGTCTAGACTCATTATCCATTTTATCAGTTCCACTTACCATAGAGATGCACTTTGTAATTCTACAATTACAGACTGCAGTCCATCTGCTTCTCTACATACTTTGTTAGTCCCTTTTACTCTGTTCTCTAATGGTCAGGACCTCCACAGGACTAGCACAGATCAGGTACTATTTGGGTGGTGGATCATTTTCAGTACTGCAGTGACACTGATGTGGTGGTGTGTTAGTGTGTGTTGCGCTGATAAAAGTGGCTCAGACACAGCAGTGCTGCTGGAGTTTTTAAACACTGTGGTCAGTCCCTGTGCACTCTATTAGACACATCTGCCAATATTCCTCCACTGTGTAGATGTAAAGTCAGAAACAGTAGCTCATCTGTTGCTGCACATTTTGCTTCATCAGTGCTCACATGCTGCTGCCGGCTGGATATTTTTGGCTGGTGGACTAGTTTCAGGCCAGCACTGCTGTGTCTGATCTACTCATCCTAGAACAACACATACGAACACACCACCACCACCACATCAGTGTCACTGCAGTGCTGAGAATGATCCACCACCCAAATTGTACCTGATGTGTGGTGGTCCTGACCATTAGAGAACAGAGTAAAAGGGACTAACAAGTACATAGAGAAACAGACGGACTACAGTCTGTAATTGTAGAACTACAAAGTGCATCTATATGGTAAGTTGGACAGATAAAATGGATAGTGAGTGTAGAAACAAGGAGGTGTAACTAACAAAGTGGCTGATGAGTGTACAGCTCAATCCATATAGAATCAATACCAAGCTGCACTAAAGCTGTTCGGGTGGCGTAAACCTTACTGGGGCACATTTAAAAAAATATTATTACCGTTGTTATTATTTTGTGTTCTGTACCTATGAAGGGTCAAACAGCTCCAGAAAGTTTCCTTTGCTATATTAATGATGTCAGCTTTATTACATGGTTACCTTGAGCTCAACTTTTTGGGTTTACTAAGCAGCAGAAACAAGATTCACTTTCTACAAATTGCACAGAACCTAAAATAATGCCTTACGCCACTCTCCTGCAACATTATCTTTCCCCATCTCGTTCATTCGTCACTTTTTGCCTTCTACCTTCTCCCACATTCTCCCGCAGAGAGTTTCATATCTGTTAGAGCATGGCCGACTCTTGAGATGATGATTTTAACTGGAACCTGTCCATCATTGTCATCAGGAAGTGAATGAAAGGGGAATGGGGGATGAAGGGTGTCTTTTGTGTGCAGTGATGGGGAAACGGGATAATCCTCACCCCTGCCTGTACTGTAGTGCTGGAGCTTGTCACTGTACACTGCCTCCTTGCTGTAGGCTCGCTTCCTGCGAGAGAAAGAGCGAGAGATATCAAGTACTCACAGACAGGATATAACGTCTGAAAGAACTGCAACTGTAATGTATATTGTTTTAGAATCAGTGACATGGAACCTACATTAAGTACAGGTATACTTTTGTGCTGAGACGGAATCAAGGATGAACGAAAGCGCAGGGCATTAGTCGGACTGCGTCCTTGGAATTAGAGTGAAATCTATATATTCGGTCTGATTTGATTGACCTTCGTTCGCTTTGTTCGTCTCCTGCTGTTGAACTGAATCGCTGCTGAATCCGAGGCAGCTGCTTTGGTCTGCACTCACAATTGATTGCTCCATTCAAGACAAAAACGCTGCACTATGGTTTTACTCACAGATACTACATCCTGCATTCGACACCACACCCTATGTTGGTATTACTCTAACTAAATTTGAAAGCTAGCAAGCTGTAATAGTTCATTAATACAGCATGACAACGGCTTGACTATAATAATATGATATGGATCTGATGTCTAGCTCACTGCTTGAAAACACTGATTCAAATGCATTTAGACCTGTCATGATTGAAATGCCAATTTTTTTTTGCAAACCCTTAAACAGGTCTATGAACAATTACAGCTATCATTCTTTCCCATAATTTCCATAGATAATGTTTGCCAACTTTGAGATCTTGACTGGCTTGTACACAATCTTGACCTTACATTTAACATTTACAGCATTTAGCAGACGCCCTTATCCAGAGCGACTTACAACTGATCCAGTCTTACAATCCAAGCAATTGTGGGTTAAGGGTCTTGCTCAGTGGCAGCTTGGCAGAGGTGGGATTTGAACCCTGGACCTTCTGGACCAGAGTGCAGTACCTTACCCGCTAGGCTACCAAAGTCTTGACCTTACCTCTACCAGCCATCTTGAAAATGCACAGGAATGCCAACAGTGAGCCAGGGCTTACTGTCAAACATCAAGAGCTGACCTCAGTCATGTTCCAAAATCTAGTGGAGAGCCCTCTTAGAATAACAAAAGCTGTTGCAGCAGCAAAAGTGGGAGGAAAACTCCATCCATGTTTTGGATGCAAGTATCTGGGTGTCCACAAACCTTTGTCTATACAGTGTATCTTGGGATGAGGTGGGAAATATGCAATTTAATGTTAAGTCTACTGCTACTGCATGCTGTAGAGGCCAAGTTATGGCTTGCTGTTGATCTTAGCTTACCTGCTGCAGACGATAGAGATGGCCACCAGAGATACAATGAAGACCACACCAGCTGCTGCTGAGCCAGCAATGAGTGGCAGCTGCTCCCTCAGCTCAGATTTATAGTCTTCTGCAGAGACAGAGGGGGAGAGAGAGTGACAGAATTTTAGAAACTGGAAAAAGAAATTTTGCAACATCGGGTTTGCAGGTACAGGATATTACCGGGTTATCTTTACGAGCAATGTCCATGCTGTCCTTGCAGCCTTTACGCGAATTGCACCCATTTACACTCTTCCTAACACATAATGGCATAAACTAAAACTGACAAACAATGGATTCAATTGGATTAATGCATCCTGTTGTTTATTTCAATTATTAGTTCTGTTTTCACTGGGCTAATGTTTCACAATAATCCCAAATGGTGTCAGCTTGGATTACTTGGAGTCATGCATCAGCTTTTGTTCACACACGAGTTCTGTCTGTAATTCAGACTGTAATGCTGAAATGCATTAGTTGTGACTGGTTCAGGAGTGTTTTTACCTGTGGTTCAAAAAAGGTATGTTGTCGGTGGTAAAACACACACACACACACACACACACACACACACACACAATTGTTTGTTTGTTTATTTAGCATCGCTATCAGCATCAGTGGCCATTTCAAGTCAATGCTAATTTAGCGTAATCTAATAACCAAACATGTACACTCCACACAGAAAGGACACAGGTCGCTCCACACTGGGACTGAACCCAGGAACTTCTTGCTGTGAGGCAGTGGTGCTACCCACCAAGCCACCATGCCACTCTAATATATATATATATATAGAGGGTGTGTGTGTGACACAACATATCAAACCACCAACCTTCAGCCCAACACATAACATCATTAGCCACATGGTCCATCAATGCTGGTGTTGCCTTCTTCAAACTGATTCAAAATGCCACATAAAATACAGATCTGATTAGTTATAAGGTAACTCACTCTAATTAGGCCCTTGACTACTACTCAGAAGGTTGTGAGTTCAAATCCCACCTGTGCCAGTTACTGAGCAAAGCCCTTTAATTGCTCTGGATGAGGGTGTCTGCTAAATATGCAGTTACCAAATGCACAAAGAAAGAGACAAACACGACTCAGACCATAAGCAATAGGACAAGAAGACGCACAGAATCAAAGGCAGAGCAAATGAAAAAGACACAAAAAGGAGGAAAAGTGTGGAAAAAATAGCTGACTTCAAGAAGAGAGTGACTGCCCAAAGAGGAAAGTAACTGTCAATAGAATACATAGATGTTCAGTGCTGAGAGACCGAGTCCGAATGAAAAGGAAGGGAAGAAAAAGAGAGGAATCACAAAGGCTAGAGGAGACAGCTTAGACAGGACTGGCACAGGGGCTTTGTGTAAGAGCAGGCATTTTCAGCAACGCGCACAAAATCAGCCCGCTGCTTTACATAAGCAACAAAGTGGGCACAGCATTGTTCATGAGTGTTAGACTTTTGTACATTACTAATCCGTGCTGTAAAATTATGAATAGGAAAAATATCATAATGCTATGGAAGCTAAAAATATACTCACATACCTAGAACTGATAATTGGAACCAAAGTCAGCCCATTTAAATTCAACCACACATTAGATCTTCGGGAAAGACACTAATCTAGGTGTGGCCTTGGGAAGGAGTTCCTACAGCTTCATTATTTCTCCTGGTTTTCTAATCAGCAAATGGCTTGACTAAAGCATATAATGCACAGAACACTATTAAAGTAAGATAAAGTGAACCAGTTTGGTCCTGGACATGTCATGATAAACATGCACTCCTGGAGCACTTTATCAGGACCACCTGTACACCTAGTCATTCATGCAATTATCTAATCAGTCAATCGTGTGGCAGCAGCACAATTCATAAAACCGTGCAGATACAAACCAGCAGCTTCAGGTAATGTCCACAATAACCATCAGAATGCAGAAAAAAAAGAGATTTGGTGCCAGTCAGACTGTTTGGGTATTTCTATAATTGCTGATCTTCTGGGATTTTCACACACAGGTGTCTCTAGAGAAACAAAATCATCCAGCAAGTGGCACTTCTGTGTAGGTCATGCATTGTTGATGAGAGGTGTCAAGGTCCAGACTGGATCACATTGACAGAAAGGCTAATCAGATAACCAAACAGCCTTATTTTAAGGGTATATCAGATAAACACACTGTACAACTGCGCTGAGCAAAAAGCATTTCAGGATGCACAACACGGCAACCCTTCAGAAGCACGAGCTACAACAGCAGGAGACCACATCGTGTTCCACTTCTGTCCGCCAAGAACAGAGAGCTGAGGCTGCAGTAGGCACAGGCTCACCAAAACTGGACAGTTGAAGACTGGAAAAATGTGGCCTGGCCTCGATATCTGCTGAGGAACACAGATGGTAGGGTCAGAATTTAGAGCCTACAGCATGAATCCATGGAACCAACCTGATTTGTGTCAACAGTCCAAGGTGGTGGTGTAATAGGGATTGGAATGTTTTCTTGGCAAACTTATTGGCCTGTTAAAACCAATCAATCATCATTTGAATAACCCAGGTGGTTTGAGTAATAATATATTGTTGCTGACCATCCCTTCATGCCCACATCTTCTAACGGCTACTTCCATCATGATAATGTACCATGTGCAACAAAACAAAAGTCATTTCAAACTGCAGTGTTTCAACATACTATATTTTTAATTCCGTTGCTGCTTCGAAATCTTACGAAATGTCATGAAATCACTAAACTCGAGAGTGGAGAGTGCTTACGCCCAGGGGAGAGGGAGAAGATGCGGATTAACTAAGGGTAGTTAAGTTAGATTTACACTTATAAGTTGTAATGTGAAGCTGAACGCTCTATTTCAATAAGTTTATGTGAATAGAATGTAAAAATTAAAAAAGACCACAGCCAGGATGCAACCTTTATGGGTAAAGATGCCATATGTGCAAATGAAGGGAATCCAAAAGCTTAAAAAGTTATATAAATTTATTCTTGGATGTAATATTTACAAAATTTGGTACCATGTCACATTTATGTGCCGGGAGTGGGAGGGAGTTCTGCAACTGAAAAACATCCTTGAGGAAACACATGACAGTGAGTTCAGGGTTATTCTGTGGCTTTATCAGTCACCGAATCTGAATCCAATAGAACACCTTTGGGATGTGGTAGAAAGGGAGATGCATAGCATGAGAGAGCACCTGAATAATCAGCAGGAATTGCATCATGCAATCATGTCAGCATGGAGCTGAATCTCAAAGGACTTTTTCCAACATTGTGTGGAAATCTTGCCATGAAGAGCTGAGGCTGTTTTGAGAGTAAAGGGAGGAGCTCCCCAGTAGAGGTATGATTTCAAGTTCTTTGAAACACATTGCGTTCTTTGAGTCGTTGTCAGAAATGGTCTTTGATTCGACATTATCATAGTCACTTAGTCTTTTTATACTACTGTAATGTATATATACAGGGTATTTCACAAGAAATCCCAGTGCAAAACAATACGTCAGAGATACAGCTGAAAAACATGAGTAGAAGCCTGACTGTTATACACATGCTAAACTTTTCTCATTTATGGAAGAATTGACAATAAGTATAAAAAATAGAGTAATGTAATGTTACGACCCTGTATAGGGAAAAGCTGTGGGTGTGTGGGTTGGGTGTTGTAACACTTGTAAGATGGACCTAAGATGGACCTGATTACTTTTGTTTGACGAAAGCCAAAAAATGCATTGATAGACACGTATTACGAACAAACATGGAAAATCAGCCAGATGAAAAAGAGACTCCCAAAAAGTGTGTGAATGTGATCCAGTGTAATAGTTATAGTGAGAGAGAATCTACATGTAGTGGAGGCACAAACGAAGGAGTACTACCTACTATAGGACAGGTACATGCTCTTTACGAATGCCATTTACAGCTTGATACACAAACAAGCCGCGGCGAGAAGCCATAAACACAAGTAACTTACACAAAAAAGTCCCCCTAAACACATCAACAGAGTTACAACAGTGAGGCTAACAAGCTTGACTGGTAATGCTGTGAGTTTTTGAGTGAATGATGGACTTCTGCACTTAGTCTCCAACTCCTACCTCTGGCCATGCATCTGCAGCGTTTATCCGAATAGCTTTTGGGGTGACCAGCTATTTATGGCTGCATCATCTGAGTTAATAGAAAGATTTTATTCACTATTATAATTTTTAAGACCTAGGCCATTAAAGCCAACATACGTGCATCGGATGGACGTTAAACAGCACTTACCTGTATAAGCATAGCGTTCCTAATAAAATATAAATGCAGGCAAATTACCCATACAGGGCCGTATAGAGGGAACCCCATCCTCCACATCCAACCCACACAACTATCAAGCCAGCAAACAAGCCCATAAATAAGTAACATAGAAATGTACTATTTCTATATCAGTACACTCTAAATACAGCCCATAGTAATTATGCTGCTAACGTAATGCAGCATTTGCATTTCTCCACAGACAGAACCTTATCAAGTTTTGATTGAACAGCAAATGAAATCAGGTTTGGTCCGAGTTGGGGACTTTACCCAGAAGTGCTCACACAAGATCATTTGTACAGGCTTTGTTAAGTTAGGTCTTTATGCGGTACTTACACACGCTGCTGATTTAATAAAATCATTTCCTCATCACTGCACACACCTGCCTGTCAGATGGGGAACCCTTGAGAGAGAGAGAAACTCAGAGGCTTGAATGTGTGGACTTGGGGAAAGACGAGGTGTTATGCAAGAAAGAAAATGTGTGTGTGTTTGCGTTGGGTTTGACTGACCTCTTCCCTCTGTGCCTGGTGCTAATTATGTTAACGGATGTCAAGAGGTGGCAAGATGCCAGAAGATAGAACTATCAGCCAGATTACCTTGCACCCATCCACTAAATACTACAGCCTGAGTATGTGTATGTGTACGTACACACACACACACACACACACGGTCTGCAAACATTTATATACTTAACTCCCCTCACTGTTAACACCACTATAGTCACACTGACGCTTTAAGAAATGGCCCATGTATGCATAAACGTATGCAGACATAGGTCAAGACCTTAAGTTAATATTAATATAAGGTTTCACCCTTTCCACCAAGAACCGATATCTAAAGGTACACTGGACATTGCTTCACAGATACTGGACAGGTGACATATTACACTTACATTCACTCATTTGGCAGACACCCTTTTTCAAAGCGCATGAAAACTGATACAATTTTACAAGGTGAAACCGTGGTAAGTCCAGTACCTTAAACCCTTTCACTACAAATGCACGTTCTGATAAATCTTGATTTCTGATAAATCTTGATTTCTGATAGGGTCACAATTTGGTGTCAACAGCATGAAACCATGGACCCAACATGCCATGGCGGTGTAACAGTGAAGGGGAAGTTTTCCTGCCATGCAGCAGTAACGCAGAGTTGGAATGTTGCTTATGAGAGTATTTTTACTGACCAAGTGCTACTTCAAGAATGTGAGAAATTCTAAACTATGTCATTCATATAGCATAAAAAAGTTAGAGCAACTTGTATAAGGATGCAAGTAATAGAACCAACGCGAAAGTGCAAGACATTCTGATGTGATGTTTTTGACTCAAAACTATACACACCAGACGCAACGCTATTCGTTTTAATTATTTTGACACTTGGTTCGAAATCTTTTTGCAGTGAAATAAAATAGACAAGATGAACTAAATGCCTTCTTCACACGATGCCAACATCCTTTTGCTGCTCACAGAAAAATGCAAACGTCGATATTGGGTACATCAGTCTTTGGAAAAAAGAAAGGAACATCAGAGTTTGACCGTCTCATAATAGAGCTGCATGAACATCATCATTTGGTTTAGAAGTCAAGTCAAGTCAAGTCAAGTCAGATCTATTTATATAGCGCTTTTTACAATGGAGCATTGTCTCAAAACAACTTTACAAGTTTAGATTATCTCCTAATAACTACGTCCAATCCCAAATTGAGCAAGCCTAGGGCGACAGTGGCAAGGAAAAACTCCCCGAGTTATAGGAAGAAACCTTGGGAGGACCAAGACTCAAAAAGGGACCCAACCTGCTTGGGCGGAGAAAAAGCCATTAAACTATTATATTAAACTATTATATTAAACTACAGTTGGGCAAAATCATTAACATAAAGCTTATTTTGTAATACAGATACTTCGCAGTTAATATATGGAATAATGTATTGAAAGTGAAAAACAAAACGATTATTGCACAACCATGGCTTTTTCTCATTACATTTCCCAGCACTCATCACTCCTGCCATGTGACTCCAAATGTCACGTACCAAATCAATCACAGGAGAGTATCAAGGTCGCGGTGTACCTTAAACATGATTAAAACACTTATATTAACTACAGTTGGGTGAAATCATTAACATAAATCTTATTTTATAATAAAGTAGTCAACATCTCATGTAATTTTTTGAATAATGTATCGAAAGTGAAAAATAAAATGATTATTGAACGACCATGGCTTTTTCTCACTACATTTCCCAGTGCTCATCACTGCTGCCATGTGACTGCCTACATCATGACTTCCTCATCAGAGTCAGAGAGAGTATTGTGGGACTGTGGTAGCCTAGTGGTTAAGGTACTGGACTCTGGACCAGAAGGTCCAGGGTTCAAATCCCACCTCTGCCAAGCTGCCACTGTTGGGTCCTTGAGCAAGACCCTTAACCCACAATTGAATGTGTATTTATGTGTACTATCGGATTCCCATCGTAAAGTTGAAATATGGTACGTCGGCCCATCGTAACACGGGAAGTACCTGTACAGGAGTGGGTTCGTGAGGCGCAGAACTGATGGTGGTCAATGGGTTATTGTCTCCGGCGAAAGTTTGCAGAAAGCAAACAGAGGGTGAATCCAATAATGGCGCATTTTCACCATCTGAAAAATCGTTTGGTGTGGAAGATGCCATCATTATACACAAGCTCGAATTAATTTACAATTGTCCAAATAAATCGCACAGACAAATCGAGTTCAGAGTGTAACGGCCTTAATTCAATTACACTTGCATCATGCTTTCTCCGAGTGTGTGGGAGTGTGTATGGCAGGAGATCGTACCTATACTGCTATTGCATTCAGATCTCAGACACATTTATCTATAGGTAAAAACAAGTATACCCACAACACAGTGCCTGTCAGTCCCCCATACACTTTGGTGCAATAAGGATTTATATAAGGAACTGATTTTTTAGCAGACAGTGTGTTGTTTACTAAAAATAGATGTGTATGTTTTGGTAGGGGAATTGTGTCTGATTTGGTCTGGAGTGTTGATTAAGTGGGAGAAGACAGACTAAGCAAGCTCAAGGGCTGGCTCTTTGATGTGTGTGTGTGTGTGTGTGTGTGTGTGTGTGTGTGTGTGTGAGAGAGAGAGA